>KB702904.1:9707-25435 GCA_000349165.1 Anopheles christyi | reverse complement strand
ATTACACACACGCCAAGCGGAGAAAGTCATTTCCGTTGGGAGATGTGAGTTTACACAGAATGGAACTATTTATGTAACCGTTTTACAAGTATTTTCCGATGTGAGCGTACTTTCCGTTTTGTGGAAGAGATTTAGAGAAGAGAGCATGCCGGAGACACATAGACGAAGAGAGAGAGAGAGAGAGAGAGAGAGAGAGAGTAAAGTAGAAAGGGAAGAGGAAAAATTTCGTTGATGGATATTCCGTGCTACCCGTGGTAGTAGACATCAGCCACTTCCGGCGCGACCCCTCCCTAGTGCAACTTCTCGAAGGTCAAGGTTCGGCTGCAACACTTCCTCAGCATAACACACATTCATTTTCGAATGGTAACATCAACGGCATTGATTGAGCACAGGCAAAAACAAAACCTAACAACATCCGATCGTGATGGTTATCGTACTTTCCAGAAATAGGAAGCAAACATCTGTAAGGAACTATATGTAGCGGCTCCGTACTAATGGTAAAACTCTAAATATCTAGCAAGCAAAACTGAGCAAATCAGAAAACAAAGAGAAGAGATCTTACTAATGTAAGCAACTAGGCTAACATAATTCGAACGCGTTTGCGTTCTTCGTGTTACTCTATCCGGCTCCGGATGGGAAATCGGACACAACTCGTCGACATCTTATAGCAGACCCTTCCAGCGTGTTATCGATTATTACAATTTCTATGAGTGTACCACTATGTCGGTCCATATCCGTTTTAGGATAACTGCGAACAGCAAACACACGGGTGAAGCTGACACGGGGCTAGTAGATGCAGAAGGTCGCCGAATCTCAACCAAGGCAACGTCGTGATAGCATCGTGAAACCGTATAGGAAAAACCTAAGTTGTAGCGTGTCGCCCTAGAGTAGCCTGGCGAGGAATACTGTATTTGAAGCATACTGTTTCATGCACTTAAACGAGATTTACCACCGAGGAGCGGAGAATTAGGGACTTAAAAAAAACGATCGATGGAATTGGAGGCATAACCTTGCCATCCGCCAGGCAGATCCAGCAAGAAGGAATTTGAAAAATAGTTCGTGACACAGCACTATAGAAGAACTATGCGGTTAAGGGTTCGATCATTACCAATTCCATCATACTCCTTTGATAGGAAGGTATATTTGCCCTCTTTTGAACGTGAGCGATACCTTCGCTGTTTCAAGCCATTAAACAAGTTAAGCTGTCCGCTGGAGCTGGGGGTGCAGCAGTGAATTGCTAAAACACAAACAGGGAATCAATTCTACAATAAGAAGACCTTCATCTTTGACGAGTTGTTGCAACGGGAGTGGTTGGTAGGATTTGGTGTCGAAAGCCACGTAAAAAAAAACGTAAATGAATTTCATAAATTCTTGCCAATCCACAGATAACCTGGAGTGTTAGTACGTTTTTGATGTACTTCGTTTTTGTTTCTATAACAATCCTAGCCAAACTTCCACACTTCAAAAGCCATTTTTTCCAATACATGAGAGAGTTTTTTTTTATATTGCATTTAAAATCAAAGTGTTTTCTTTTAAATATCTCATCTAATCACCATTTAAATTACCCCTGCTGCTTTTCTTCTCGGAAACTATCCCTTGTTCGCTTCAGTTTTTTTTCACAACCACCACCCACTCTCCATTCCTTTCGTTACGACCAGTGTAATAACACTGCAGGAAAGCTGTAATCATGAAGGTTGAGTATTTTCCAAAAGTATGGAAGTAAAAGCGATGAAGTGAGGAAGAAAACAAACAGACACATTCACACAGAAACACATACCACAACACAAACAAGATCTATATGTATGCCAAATGTTTTCAATGAAAATTTGCATGACATCAACTATAAGCAGAAAACACACGCAGAAAAAAAATGGAAAAAAGAAAGAGTAATTTTTACTAAATATAAGCCTGAAAGTTGAGGGCCTTAATAGTTCAAAATAATTACTAAAACAAAAAAAGTGTAAATAAGAATATTTTTAACAAACGCAAGTTTTTACGAAATAATAACTAAAAAGAAAAGGTGAGTCTGTTATCGGGCGAGTCAAATTAACAGACGGTGTTTCGTCATATTGACGAGTATTTAAACAAAAAACTGAGATAATTTTAAGACCCTATGCGTAACGATAAAGGCAGAATAAATAGTTACGGTTCAAAACGTAAATTAAACAACCCACACCAGTTAAATAGAGTTGAAAACGCAAAACACAAACCGAATAAATAAAACAAGAAATTTCACGAATGCGAAATAGGAAAAAAGGCAGACAAATTTAACCCATGAAAATCCATAAAAACGAACAGGCAGACAAAACCATGAGCAAAACGATAGAACAGCACAAAAATCACATTTCCAAATCGAAAAACGTACGCAAAGAACGGTGTGCACAAGCGCAATAGTTGATTGTTTCATTCACTAATAGGAAAATTGTTAAATGAAAATAGGCAAACAAGAGAAAACCAAACGGGCAGCACACACTGTGTTTGATTCGTTCTGCTGAGAGAAAATACACAAGACAAGGACACGACAGAGCAACTCGATCGTACGTAGTAGGGGAAATGGAATAAAAATATCTCGTTCCGGGTGGGTGAAAAGCCACTTACGGTGGGAGTGTGGAAGAAAGTATCACCGTCATCGCTGACAGCGACAGAAAGAGACAGTAGGAGAGACATGCGAGTAGTGTTATGGAACCGATGCACCGTGTGGACTACCGATCGCACGGTGAAAGAAACGCGGCCGCGGGCGACCGATGCAATAGGGCGTTGTGTAAAGAAACATCTTTTCGTTGTACTCGTAGAGTAAATGGCGGAAATCTTATAGTTTCGATGTATAAAACCGATGATGATGCTGATGAAATGGCGGAACTCAAAAAATGTTACACATACGAGTGTACTAAAAAATGAAAGTTTGTGTCTGCATGTGTGTGTGTTTGTATATATACATGTTAACGTTTTATAATAAAATATCCAAATAATAATTGCGAAACATGCGGATCTACGGATAGTTGTCTCGAGTAATTGGCGCATTTGGGAGCAAATGCCGATTTATATCACATAGTGAAAATACGTAAGTACACGGTCGAAAAAATGTTTGTACAGAAACAGTAACGAAGATCTGGTTAGTGACCAGCAACCAAAATAGGTTACGCGTAGGGCAGAGTGCTTGGATCATTTACTCAGCAAGACAGCAAACAGTTGGAGCAGACCTATTCGGAACGCTATTACTTATCATCTAGTAGTCAAAGGTAACCCCCGTCAAGTTACGTTTGACTGATTTGGCAAAGATAGATAGAAGGATAGTCAGTTCTGCGCATATAAGGATTGGTCCATACCAGATTTCAATTCAGTTCTGAATTTTTCAACCAGTCATGCAGCTATTCGCATTTCAAATGCGATAAATCGCCAGAGACATTAATATAACCTTAAATTTAGAACACTAACTATCACTTAGAAGCGACTCGTTAGTCGAACGCGAATGGTATAAGCCTTCCATAAGGCCCGACGTTGTTCGAATCCATCGGACTGGTTACACCAAGGTTATAATGGTTACACCAAGTCACACAAAGTCAACCACCATTAGTGGCTTTGGCAGGCCTTTTGACCAGCAATAGTTGTTGTGCCAAATAAGAAGAAAAATCTACTGTGCGAACCATTAACCGGGGAGAACCTTTTACAATAATCCCTCTCCTGTATTTACTTACCTGTATTCGATTCGATAAAATCCGCTAAATTGATAAGCCGATTCTTGGAATGCAAATTTTCAAGCTTTAAAGCTTCATGTCTCTTAAACTAACAGGCCACTACACTACGTCTGCTCCTTCCAAAGTCAAAAAACTAAATGAAGGTTTACAGCGGACAGGTACAATTTGAATAAAATCACATAGCCTACTATACGGGGAGACGATTTAAAATTAGCCATGAAATTCAAGCGATTTTTTTAAAGGATTTAATAATAATAAAAATAACAAGGAATTTCTTCATTTCGATGAATCATTCTTTTTTATTCGATAAGATATGTACAACGCCAATCTATGTACTTAGAGAGACATGACGGGACGCTTTTTGTTAGATTTCAAATGATAATTTGTGAACCTTCACGGTATGTACGTATAACGAACCATTATTAATCGTATAGGGAGAACTGTGAAGCATTATAATAACGAAAATGAGGAATAAATTAAACAGCTCCACTCATCTCGCGTAACATACACATCACAGTACCCGTGTTACCATGGTCAAGCAGAAAATAGGAGAACCTAAATCTATAACTGAAATTAATGTTGATTTTCAATCTAGCATTTCCACTTGAAAATACACTTTTTGAAAAAAATACAATTATTAACTTTTCTAAACGAATGCGTTTTAGTTTCCTTTTAGACTGGCGGGCCCACCAAAATTCACTATAACCCGATGAGTACTGGAGTATGTAACATACAAAAGAGTCATGAAAAGGGATAATGAAATGAAGATTGGAATAAAGAATAAAAAAAAAGCTTCCAATCAGATTATCTGTCTGCTTGCGTCTTATACATATGTCCAAAGAGCTCCTAACATGTACACAATTTACTTTATTATTTTCCCTACTGGAGATTGGCTGCGGCTGTACCGGTAACAGTCGCCGAGGTCGGTCCATTGCTGTGATTGATCGACACGTGTCCGTGTACCGTTTGGTTCACGAAGGTGGTCGTTGTGAGTGTCTGGACAACGGAAGCGCTTGTTCGCGGGTGCAAGCTTGCACCACTGCCGAACGAAACAGGAATGTTTCCGAATAGTGGATGACCGTTAGTGATCGGTGCAGCAAGTAGCAATGTGCGTGGTGGGACCGTTGCCTGATGCACTGGAACGGCAGCACTCTCGCCGTTGGTAGTGCTGCTGGCAGTACCTCCAAACCCGTTCATTACGTTCTCCTTCGATGGTAAACTACTACCCTTTCGCGCCCCGCCGAACCGATTCCCGTTGGCGAGTGGTGGTGTCTCGTCGGAAATGTTAACAGCCGCTTGGCTACAGTTCCCGTACAGATACAGAGGAGCGGCAAGTGTTTGCAACGGCCCTTCCATAAGTCGCCCATTGGTATGCGACGCCGGAAGTGTCTGATTCAACCGATACGTGCTCTCGCTCAGCATCGAGCCAAGGAACGATTTCTTCGCTATGCGTGGTACCAACGGCGAATGTACACCACCGGGAAAGACTTTCTGCGATGGGGAGCGATTTTCGTAGAAGCTAGTGTTTGTCAGTTCGTTCGTGTCGCTGCCCATACTGTCGTCCATTTCCAACACAATCGTTTCGATTTCGTCCGGTGAGATGCGATCGTTGAGAGTATTGTTTACCTGCTGCATTGCGTTCTCGTCCTCGTCCATCATGTGCACCTCCGGCACCATCCCGCTTCCGTAGAGGACCTCATCCATCACCTTCTCCTCTTCCGAGTTTTCTTCATCCGAAGAGCAGAGATCGATGCTGTCAATAATCATTGCACTGTCTGCAAGTTCCGCTAGCTCTTTCCGTCGATGTCGTTCCAGAGCTGCAGCTAGTTGCGCTTCCCTTATTTTTCGCTCTATACCGGGAAACGAGGAAAGGTCCTGCACTTCCGCAGGCGTCAGTCTTCTTAACGCCACCGCAAATGGTCTGCAGCGCTCCAACAGAGGTTTGTTGTAAAACTGGAAATTTTCCTCCCGATGCTTGCTGGAAAACTGTCGCCGGGGGAATTTATATTGCCGTGTCAACCGTTCGCTAGAATCATCCGCAGCACGCTTGAATGTTACGGACCACCCGTTTGTTCCGTTCCCCGATTTGGGCTTTGCAAATAACCATTTCGGTAGCCGTCGATCGTGGGTGGTCAGAACATCTGATGAACTACCCAGCAGCCTCTGTCGCATTGCAGTGCATTCCAGGTACCCTGCACCGGGTGGTAAGGGTGGTGCGAGACAAAATCGTTCCATGCGATCGAACCGCTCGGAAAAATAGTCCGACGTGGTAATGGTTTTGGATGTTTTCAGCATAAACAGTCCCAAGGGGGAGGACAGCGGAATTTGAGAGCATTTGGCGAGGGTCACGACTTGGCGGGTGCGTCTAGGCAAACGGCGATGGTTTCCTCCTGCTACCACCGTAGAACTGTCGATCGTTCCACCATCCGCCTCGGCGCTGTTCAGCTTTGGGACTGGTACAAGCGACGAACTGCTACCGTCCGTTGGTTTTGTGCAGCGAAGCATAAAATTCTGCGATAGGAAGCATACCATCTTTTGCTGCTCTGCCTGTGCACGAGCTTCCGCATCGAGGGGCAGCTGCTGATCTCCAAACACTTCACCACAAAAGATGACGTCATCGTCGTCGCTAGTGTATTCCATCTGTGCATTGCTTTCCTCGTTATTGCATGTTTTCTCGTGCTCCTAAAATCATACAATTACATTTAATCAGTAAAAGCACACACTGCAAATAAAAATCAGTAAAATTACACAATGCAGTAAAAGCAAATACAGCAAATAATTACTGCTTACAGTGCGTAAAATAGTTACCATTTTCAAGCATCGAAACAGATGTGTTTTTGAGTGTTTATTAATCCTTAATTAATCGTCATTAAAACCTAAACTCCAAGTTAGCCTGCTACGTATTGCATATCTCCATCGTCTTCTTATTTGCAACTGCGTATGATCTTCACAAGCGTAGGGGTAATAAGCCCAGGAAAATAGATGGGCTTCATTCCAACCGATAACTTCGTTCCAACCGTTTCAGCATTGAACATACGTCCAATTTTTTATGTTTATAAGCACTGTTCATTCCAAAAAAATCCTGTCTGTCCTCGGCCTCTTTTAACTTTTCAACAGCAATGCATGTTTGTAGTTATGTTGTTTTTTTCTTTCCAGTTTCCAACGTTCGTCAAAGAACTCAGCCATTGAGAGCTAGAACACCGTTATATCGGAAATAGCCGTGAGGCATAACTTATCATAAAATAGCGCTTTATGCTAAAACCGCTTAAAAGGGTCTAGTTTCCATGATAGGGAGCGTATCCACCACAGCTACAGGGTACACCAGCACTAAAGGGTGCACTGAGAATTAATAAAAGATTTTCGCCGATCTGGCTGGCTTGAGTAACCTTCTATAGATAGCTAGGCCTACTATACAGATGTTTAAAATAAAATAAATAAACCACTGTTATTTCCTAGGATAGAAGTGATTGTTCTATCCTAAAAGTTTGCCTCATAAATAGAAGGTTTTCCGCACCTCAACAGTACCCTACATTCTTTAATACGCAATTTGCCGAGTTCCATTTATGTGGTGGACAATACGATAAGAAACCTCCTATCAGCGAATTAGAAAAGGGTAAAAAAAAAACTACTAAGCTGACTTACCACCAGTGCACCGTAGGAGTACAGCTCAGCATCACAGTTGTCGCAGAGATAGATATCGAAGCCTTCTGATATGACCATTTCCTCCTGTGCCGCCAAGCAAGTTTGCGAGTTGGATTGCTTCGGCAGAAGGCACTTGCGACTGTTGATCTTTTGCTCCTGGTCGTACAGCTGTGAAGAAAGGTGGAAGCAGTGAGCTGCTGTGGCAGTAAACGGACCGCAATTACCGCAACATCACTGAACACATACCATATTTTCATTGCGAAACGTAACCAGCAGCTTGTTTGTGGCCCGCTCGAATAGGGACGTGGTGGAATTGTAGTTGTTGATGAACCGTAGGGCCGTTGGTTGATATTTTGCCAGATCGGAACAGTACCGGAGCAGATAAACGCTGTGATGAAAGGTGTAGCACACTACCACGATCTCTCGCATCTTTTGCAGCCAGTTCTAGAAGTAAGTAAACAAAGCAACAGTAAGAACCTAGGTTGATCAGATTCCGATAGGGTGTGAGGGTGGATAGGAAGACGCTTTAGTCTCGACCAATTCACTTACCCCTGTGAATGATTTCGGTCTTTTGAACGGTTTTGTAAATTCCAGATCGGTAGGCCACCATTCGGGCTTGTTAAACTCGGTCATCGAATGGATGTGGACGTAACCCAGCGAACACTGCACCATAAATGGTATGAATCGTTCCAGCTGAGGCTCGGTGATCTTTTGCAGTGACGATGGGTAGCCGTCCGCGAACAGCAGCGGCAAGTTGGATACCATATTTTTGCTGCCATCTTCTTCCACCTCGTCGGTCGTTTGTGGCATCTGCGAAAACACAAAATTGTACACGGAGATTTATCGATAGGCAGAGATCGAACACGCACCGATGTCGCAAGGGGTTCTTTTGGCTGCGAGCCAGGACTCTACATTGATAATGACAAAGGGCTAAAAGGTAGGCAGGGGTTGTCGCTTACACACGGAGTCAAACGTCAACAGAACGCAACTTAACGCGGGAGGGGTAAAGAGTTTACCTTTTGCGTGTTCGAATACCTCGAATCACTACTGTAGGTGATTCAATCCTCAAAAGATGGATTTCTTCACACGCAAAAAACAATGTTATGCACCGAGAATCGTGTCTTGCTGAAGCATCACTCGATCGATCATCTCTCACTTATCCTTGCTTTCAGTTCTTTCATACAACCTGCACAAAAACACGCAGGCACACAGCCACAGAAAGCGCAGAACAGCGAACATCCAAACGTGCTTACTAACCCAAAGCTTTTGGCGTAGAGTATTTTTTTTATCCACCTTTCTTAGCTCACCTCAGCCACTTTTCCAACACAATTTCTAGCTCGGTGTGGTGATGCGCCCCTCCGTTCTGTCCAGCAACACTATTCGTCGTACGTTTCTAATAAATCCTTGCCAGACCTCAGCTCACTGGCGACGACGGCGACTCTGCATCGACGCGAGAAGACGGGGCGGGACGAGAGAAAATCCTATACGCGCTCTTACTGCTGTTGCTGTTGCTGCTACTGCTGTTATTGCTGCTGCTATTTCGATCAACTCTGCTGAGCGCCCTTCATGCTGCATCACAGCATCGCTCTCGCAAAAAAAAATCCCAACACAGACACACGCACTGTCAGCCACACGACAATTTGGCAGATTTTAAAGGGTGGCTAGGATTGTCTAAGCGCGCAATTGCGTTTTCCACTCGTTCTCCAGTACACTAATCTACTTAAAATGGGTATAAAGAAACAATATTTACGATTTTCTTTGGGCCCCTGACAGCGCCAATAAAAACGGTTTGCGAGCGCTTTAATAAACGTCAAACGAAAGCCCAATCAGCAGGGGTTTTCGCCGGATTCAGCATTTGTGTGTGTGAAGAATATTTTTTATAGAAAAAAATGTCTTATGTGAATAGAGAATCACATAAATTTATGAATCGATTCCTAGAAAGGCACACTCTCTTTTGAACAATTCTAGTAATTTAGCGAGGTCATATTTAATTATTATGTTTCATTTATACGTAAAAACTAATGTCATTTTCAAGACCGAAACGTTCGGGATCTTCGTTTTGTCTAGCCACTAGCAACCCTGTAAAACATCGCTTGTTGGTGGCGAAAAAAATCCAAAAGTTTACAATTTAAATAATGACAGATGGATGATTTTTCCTACGTACAATTCGAGATAATAAAATAATGTATTTTAAAATGTTCAAAAAGTTATAGATATTTTCCATGTAAGCGTACCGCTGTTCACAAACACAAGGTGCAGAGAGCACGGTCCGTCAAACAAGAAACAATTAAGCGGTATCCACACACACCATAAGTTACAATTACACGATGTACGAAGGCGATTCAAAAGATTTCCATGATGGAGCTAGTATTAGCTTTTTTGGATTAATATTAGACTTTGTTTTTTCTAGCATTAGACTGTTCTCAATTACCGTTTGTGATTCATTCTTCTGTTTGGGCCTGAAAGTATGCAACATTAAAACACTTCGCCTTAAGGTATGCAATATAGCTTGGTTTTGGGAACGCTCTTCGTAGGAGCGTACGGTTCCATACACCCTGTTGATTATTGAATATTAAAGATACTTTTTAAAGAGGCCAGAAGCAGTTCACGTTCACATAATGAATTAATTTCAGTGTTGTCACTAACGTAGTTTCTTTATTAATGTAGTAGGTTTTGCGTAGTACACAGTAAATAGGTAAAACAATAACAATCAAACAATTGCGCTTCACATCAGATGCTTTCATTTGGTATCGGAAACACTCAACAAACTGCTGTTCGACGTACTGTTCGCTGTGCTGCCTGCACTCTAGAATGCATCCTGATGCCAGCTCTGTAGCAAAGGAAAAAAGGTATTTTAATCCCCTGCTAAATTAAGGAACACGTGTTAAAACAAAAAACTCACATTCGGGATTGGCGTCGCGTGGCACAACGGAAACACGCCGGGAAGCGGATAAGTTTGCCATCCTTCCGAGGGCCCGTATGGCATTGCCTGTTTTCTGTGTTGTCGGCATCGTAGAAACAAAGACGGGAATAGCTGAATATTGCGCACAGTGCACATGCAACGAGGCCCCATTTACATACCTGCCATTTTCTACGGATGATGAATTTTTTCAACTTATCCGTCCGGATCTGGTTCACACCAACGTTCTCGCCGCTCTTGAGCGAAAGCCACTCCGACTGCAAACACTGCTGCGCGGTCAGTCGTTCCTCCTGGCGGCCGCGTAACAGCCCCGCAATAAATTCCTTCGCCCCGTCCGACACCAAATCGAACGCCTCGTCGTCAAAGTCGTACTCGGCACGCGTAATGTTACTGAACGTGTCGACATCGTTGTCACCCATAAAGGGTGACAGGCCAGAGAGCAGCACATAGCAGATGACACCGATGCTCCACATGTCCGACTGTACGCTGATCGGTTCGTAGTTAATGATTTCCGGTGCAATAAATTCGGGCGTCCCGAACAGCACTCGTGTTGGGCTGGAGGCGCACAGCCGCTGGGCCAGACCAAAGTCGATAATTTTTATCTTGAAAACAAAAAAGGCTCGTTAATACTTAATCGCACCCAACAACAACAACAACAAATCCAATCCCTTACCTCATGGCTCGTCTTGGTGGCGCACATAATGTTCTCCGGCTTCAGATCGAGATGCACGATCTGGCGGCTGTGCATGTGCTCCACACCCTGACATATCTGGCGCACGAAGATTACGCAATCCTTCTCGGTGAGCGTGAAGTCGTCCGCTACCACGCGCTCGAACAGCTCACCGCCCGAAATGTACTCCACCACCATGATGATCTCCTTCGGTAGCTCGTAGGTGGCGAACAGCCGCAACAGCTTCGGATGCTCCAGGCTTTCCATGATGGCCGTCTCCTGCCACACCCGCTCCTTGTCCTTCATCCGGATGCATTTGACTTTTTTGGCCGCGAGTACGGCGCCCGTCTCACCCCGGCGGGCAATCACCTTGTACACCACGCCGAACCGTCCCTTGCCCACCTCCTTTACCACCTCAAACTGTTCGTTAAAGTCACCACCGGAGGTGATCGCTATCGGGCACGGTTGCTGATGCTCTTGCCTCTGCTGCTGCTGCTCGAGATTATTGGCTTCCTCGTCACCATCGTTGTCCGCGTATCCACTCGGTTCACCATTGCTAACTTCACTGTCAAAGCTGGCGCCACTAGAGCTGGGACTGGCGGCCATAAGGCTCGTGCGCGGCTCCCCCATTCCGTTCGTTCGTTTGACCTCGTGCAGTGCCGTTACCGGTTCGCTGACGGGTGTCGGATGGCTCGTTCCGTGCACGTTTTCCGCCCGTATTCGAAACCGATACGATTCGGCCTGCTGCAAGCTGTCAATGACACAGGAAAACGAATTCGGCACACGCTTGATGCAGATCCAGCGATCCTCACCATTCTGCTCCATCTCAATCCTAATGGGTGGCAACGGAAAAATTGAAATTAGTCCAAAAACACATAAACATCCCACGCCAGCGAGCAACTTACACAAATCCAGTTATGGCACTTCCTCCATCGTACGGGGCAGGATTCCACGATACGGTCAGGGTGGTTGGGCTTAGCGGGGCCACTGTTGGCCGTCCGGCCGGTGGTTCAGGCGGTGACTCGACCCGCAAACACATGGACAGCTCCGTTTCCGGACAAGCTTTGTCGAGCTGGATGCTATACTTACCGCCCTGGGCTGGTTCGATGTTCGTTAGCAGAAGACGGGTGCGGCCCGGTAGATTGTTTGTCGTTGCATTGCTATCGGTGATGAAACGCCCCTGCAACGAAACGAAGCGATAGTGAAGCATACATATTTATGATATGCCATTTATCATCACTGCCCTTCCAATTATCTATTCGTCTAGTGTGGGCGTGTGTGTGTATGTGGATGATAAGGAAGGTATTATTAATAAGCTTGTAGAAGGGTCGCAATTTCTCGCCAACAATCTTATTCCAAGCTCAACAACATGAACCTATGATTATCTATGCACATAAAGTGTGAAATATTATTCGAGCTCAACTGCCCAGTTACGAAAATCCTATATAAGACGTGTTGAGCTCGATAGGAATCGCTCTACGTTCTGTCTTGTAGGCAATGACATTTATCTTGATTAGACTATTATCTATATTCAAGATAAAGTGTATTTATTTTGACGAGATTAAGCTGTGTAATCCAGCTTCAAGGAGGTCCCTCACGTTCCATTGAATTCGCGTCAAGAGCGCTTAACCGACTTCCTTAACTTCCTGGTCTTAAGCAACTGGGATAATATTAATTGGGACTATACCTTAGAGCAACACCCAGGCTAAATACTTCGATACTATACTAGATACTAGATAGAATACTAGATATGAATTTGGTGGTAAAGACAGGTTCCCTTTGTTGGAACAGGGACTAGGCCCACGACCAATTACTGGGAATAGAACCGAGGCCTATGGAAGGAAATTATTCTTACACTCATTCTTACATACTTTATCAAGCATCAGATGTGCTTACATTGTCCAAGATACAATGTATAACCTTTTAGGGATTCTTTGACATTGGAAATAGAATCAACGCCATCATAGTAGCCCACGGTAGCAACGTTTGCCGTTTGTGTTACATACTAAGCCGGTCATAAATCAAACACTTCATCAATATGTTAATTATATCAAACCCACAAATTACAACCCAAACTCAAAACCAACAAACAAGCAAAAAAAAACAAAAACACCACAAAACATCGGTCAATCTGTCCCTCGCTCCTCCTCATCAGCTCCGAAACCCACGTACACCGAGAAATCGGTTGATTCGTTTGCATTGCGCAACGAAACCCAACCACATTACGCCTTACGAATGCGTGTTTGGTTAAGATTAAGATTAGGGCCAGATTGGCGGCACTAGACACCGGACATTAGAATACTAATCATACACCTTCGTTCGACACGATCGCTCTTGTTTTTTTTTTTTTGTTATGCCAAAACGATCCAATACGAGACTGTGAGATCGAGCTGTTTTTGGTCAGACATTGAGGTGGGCCGCGATAGAAGATATTAGTTTTTTTTTTAAGTCTATCATTACAAGATAACTTACCGAACGCTTCCAGCGCAACTCGGACGGTGGCTGGCCCTGGTAGCAGGCCTCTATGATCACGTCGTCACCCTGCAGTACCACCTCATCCTGCAGACAGTGAAGAAAGCGCAGCTTGTGGCTGCCCGCCCCACCATATCGTTCGATTTCCTTCCGCTCCAACGCACCGACATACGCTTTGGGCAGTACGCACAGGTCGGCGTATGCGCACAGCTGACCCTGGCGATCGTTCGCCGCGGATGGGATGCAGCACTTTACCTCACCGCTCTGCCGGTACGCACTGTTAAATATTCGCAAAATGTTTCCACCATCGTCGCGTGACTCCATCTGGGAAAGCGAAAAAAAGTTAGGAACTCCCCATAAAACAAAACAATTCATTTTTTTACACACCGAAAATCCTTTGGTACCGCTGGTAATTTCCATGCCACGGACATACCACCGTACCCGTATGTCCGGTGGATGGACACACGCGTAAAACTCGACGTTATCACCCTCGAGAGCGATCTGCGCGAGAGGAAAGCGTACGAAGCGAACCGGCAACCGGTGGTCACAATCCATCGCAGGTGGATGCTGATCTAGCTCGAGCACATCCAGGTAACAGCTCGACGTTAGTTGCTGCTTTGTCGCCTCGATCGTACACTCGTACAGGCCGGCATCATCCAGGAAGGGGTCGCTCAATCGTAACCCAAACTTCCCATTGCCATGATCAATGTATCTGTGGAGGGGATGAAGATCTCTTTTCAGGATAAGTACTTGTTTTTTTTTTTTTTGCTGGGTGGTTTCCCTCTTATCAACTCACGCAAAATCGGTCGAATCCTTCACCGGACGTCCATTTTTCTTCCACGTACATTTCACCAGCTCCGAGCAGTGCAGCTCCAGGCTTAATTCCACCTCGGTACCCTCAGTAACGGTGATCACCTTCGGTAGCTCGTGCACAATCCGGGGCAGCTTCCCGATCGGTACGGACCATTTCGGATCCTGTACATCGATTTCCGCCGACATCACCTTCATGCAGCCATCGATCGTTTCCAGCACGCACGTATACGTACCGGAATCGCTCGCCTTTGCCTTCTCCAGCACCAGGGACACGTTGCGCTGGCTAATGCTGCGATGAAATATTCGACCATCGTCTAGCTCGCGGCCATTGTGAAAGCAGCGCACGGTCGGTATGGAGGGTGCGTAGTACTCCGCGTTCAGCACAATGTACTCCCCAACCTGGGGCGAATAGTCGTTGATGTGCCGGTAGATGCGTATACTGCTTACCGCTGGCTGGCTGTTGCGCTTCACCCGATTGATGGTGCGTATTTTTTCGAGCACAAGCAGCTCGATCGTACGCTCCACCCGGCCACTCTCGTTCTCGATCACTAGCTGATAGGGGCCGGCATCCTTCGCCAGCACGTTTTGCATCTTCATCGTGCACAGGGAACCCTTGCTCTGGATCGAAATGGTGCGGGAGGGCGTGAGTAGCGTTCCGTTCCGCTGCCAGGACATGGCCGGTACCGGGTAGCCCTCAATAATGCACTGAAAGATGGCCGTCTCACACTCGTACACTTCAAGCTTCTGGGGCACGTAAATAAACTTGAGCGGTACCATGGCACACGGTTCACTGTTTGCCTTTGCACACCCGAGCGCTGGCTGGTTTATCGCACTGCTAGCCATTTCGCTCGTTTCTACAGACAATCACAAAGAAAATAAAACAATGTTTGAAACAATCTATGCTCGATTCCTGACTTGAATCGCCCAACACTGCTTCTAACGTCTCTAGAGAAGCTCGCATTCGTACGTGCAACACTTCCCCACCATCAAGTTGATTCATCAGTTTGCTATTGGAGGTGATAATGATGATGATGGTGATGATTCACTTTGCCACAACACGTTCACATCGTTCGGGAAAACACTATTCTGCATTGCACTCTAGGATAAGCCGTGTATGTCAGTGGCCCGCAAACTTGCCAGCCGAAATAAAACAAATATCATAAAAACGTACTTATCAACTTTGTCGAAAAGGAGCAAGGAAAGAAATAGAGCATCAAAGAGGCTTTTGATGAGGGTTTTTTGCTGAAGTTTTGTAACTTTTTTTTTATCAATAGGCAATTCATTCAGTAAATTTTAAATTTATTTTTTCAATTTCAATACTTTTAAAAGTATAAGCAGCCCATAACTTCACAGTTGTAACTTTCTGTCAAATCGAAAACGAAAGAACAAATCCACCGAACTTGCCGAACTTTGCCAACCACTGAGTGTATTGCGGTTTAGCACCAATGCCATCACTGCCTTGTTCGGTACATTGTACCCATTTGCGCCCCAGAAGAAACCCCGCACGTCCCTGAAC
>KB702903.1:0-46736 GCA_000349165.1 Anopheles christyi | reverse complement strand
TAGTCTGACGCGCAAACGATTTTCATGCGATCGAGGCTTTAATGGGAGTTTTTATCACAATGAAATACAAATATTAATTTAGTGGAAATTATTTATAAATATTTGAGTAGAAAGTGTTATTGATTTACTTCCATTTCCTGCTATTAAATTATCCTTTTACTAAATCGCCAACGAAGAAAGCGACATCGGAAAAGAAAATACGCGATTAGCCGTTTTACTCATTTATTCTTCATTCCTCGTCCGGGATGCAATCGCTTTGAGGCTTTCGTAATTGCAGCTTTTTGCAATTGAACAGGACGATTTTCAGCTGCAGATATTAAAAAACAACACTAACCCACAAAGAGATAACGAAATAAAATCATAAAACTCATAATCCTCATTGCCTCGTGCAAATCCATCCAATTAATTTTTCATCCTTTCCCTTTGCTAGTACTCAACTGCCTCGTTGCACCTTCTTGAACGAGGTAGAAAAAGGGGTGAAAGGGGCAGGGGTAGTGTATTTTTGTTCCGCTTCAAAACATCTCCTTTTGCTGCGTTTTAGCATTTGACTGCTTCAAAGGGCTCGACTTTGTGGAACGATCTTTTGAATTTATTTTAAATCAACCGAATGAATGAACTGTTTCTTCCACCATGATGGTTTTGTCGGTGGCAAAAAAAACAGGGAAACAGCGAAACAAGAAAGCCATCGAAGCCATTGAGTTATGCATCGTTTTGTAAGGATGTTTTTCTATCAGCCAGACAGATATTAATGCGAAAACCTCACCTGTGTGATGATTCCCTTCCCTAAGAGCCCTTTTTTCGCCAACTGTCGGAGTGGAAAATGAATTACAGCCACAAACATTCGAACTACAGGATACTAGGTGCAGATGGAAAAAAGAGAAGCGAGATAGAAAAATACAAAAAAATAACATTTTCCTCATCACCAACCCATCATGCGCTTGCATCATCCGCCCTTGTGTGAGTCAAACCCGATTCATTAGCAAATTAAAAACCGTTAGATTGGCGGAAAAGAAAATTATGAATTTCCTGACAACGTCCCGTTTATCTGCCTGCTCTTGTGTTATCTCTCTCTCTGTATTTATTTTTATATTTTTCCCATTTTTAGACTGTGGCTCTCCATTGACGTAAATTCATCATGATTTGATTATACGCTTTCTAGTCGAGAGTCGAGCTATTGCAAACAGTAAAAAGGGAAGAGGTCTCACGCAAAAACCGCACCAACCAACCATGCTCTACCCTGCATATTTGTCCATATGTGTGGCTGTGTCATATACTAATTTGATTGAGTTTGGTTGGATAAGTTCACATGTTCCGTAAAGAGCCTCTAACAAGCCTCAAACGATGCAAAATGGATGGTATTTTAGCGTTTCTAGGAATGAGAACGGAAAAAAGGCGTTTAGGTGGAAAAGCATCACAGCACACAAGTGAAAATAATGAGCATATTTTACTGGCAATGAGAGAAAATGATATGGTACAACATATCTATGCTAGTTGACTCATATTTGGTCAATTAATATTGCTTCTAGTAAACAAACAAAGGATCAACAATGAGTCTGAAAGAACGATTAATTCTGTTTTGCAAATCTAAAATGTTATTAACACTATTTCGTTCAAAACAATACGATAAAAATCTAATAAAACTAAATGAGCTTATTATTTTCATCAAATACCATATTTTCATTCACGGCAATAAAAAACCAACTCTTCTGCTTACAAACGACAAAAGATGCTATTTTCCTTCAATTGCTTTTCCCACCGTCTCACTAGAATTGATTCGCTCGTTTTGCTAAATTGTATCGACAAAATAATGCGCTCACATCATGGGGAGCTATCGTTTCATCATCCAATCTTCCCGGCGTAACAAGTCAGCATTACTCACCAACGCAAGACCGCCTGCCTCTTGACTACCACTCTTGTTTTATATTAGTGCATCTATTATTATTTACGATGCGATGGGGAACGCTATTTTGATTCGCTTTAATGAAGACATAATATGATTTTCATTCTCATCCAACCCCTCAGCACATTGCTGCTCTATCATCTCGCTAACGGCTAGAACAACAAAAACTGTTTTAGCAACCCCTTTTTGACAGCAGAAGGCAGCTTTCGAGGCCTCTTATTAGATTCAACGGAGCCTTCAAAGATCCATTGCGCTCCCCTGGTGTCACAATAACACGCCAGCAAACGGTAGTTCCCCTTTTTGCAGGCGAATTTATCTTTTCTAGGCCCAGTGATATGGTGGCCCCTCTTTTTCTAAACGAAAACCGGCCCTTACGTTGCGTTCATGAAGCCAGCAGAAAATACATATCAATTTCATAAATCATACCAATCGAGAAGGTCGACCATCATTCGGTATCCGTTTTTTGATTCGGAACTTTCTCCGTAAAATTTGTACTTTGTCTCTTTCCAAAGAAATACGCATTCACTTGTATTTTTATTCTCTCTCTCTCTCTCTCTCTGTATCTTTCTGTCTCTCTCTGTTTGATTAACTTCAATGGGGTTATTACATGAAAAAAGCCTTTACTTGTTACATACGAGTTTCTTTTTTTTTCATCAAAAGAAATTTTGTTTTTTCCCTTCCATTGAAACTGTTAGCCACAAGCCAGATTATCCTTTACGGCTGCTCTTCTTTGAGAAACATAGGACGCAAAACATAGAGCGAGAAACAGAAAAAGTCAACCACCCAATTTCCTCCTTTCGTGGGCGAAAAACGCGTGAGCCTTGTAGGAGATAAAAATAAATTGGATAAATTTGATGCTTACAACGTGGCGGCTGATGGCTGACGATTCGACCGTTTTTTCGGTGTGGCGTGAGTTGTTATTTTCCCCCTTTCTTCTTACCTAAAAATGTTTCTTCCAACCTTTGTCTACGGGCTGTTAACGGGTGAATTGTAACCGGTTGATGTACAGACCAGCCTCCCTGAGCTTGGGGGAACGGCATAAGGTTCGTCAAAATAAAAGGAAAAGCCCGTACAAAAAATGGTCGAACCAAATAACCGTGCCATCAACATTGGCCTCAAAACTCTCGCCATTTTGGAGGCGGCCCATCTTACCCCAATTCGGTTCTACCAGCCACAAAGGCTCGACAAGGATAAAGATCACATTGGCATCAACGGGTTTTGTTTCGTTCTGAACCAACAAAACAGGGAAAGAGTGAGAGAATGAATACGAAATTGTTGGCAGCCCTTTTTACCAGATTCTCGATACGTTTCAAGTTGCTTGCTTGTTGTTTTGAGTTAAAGGCAATGTTAAAAATAACGAGCACTACCGGTTTCGTTACGGGTTGAAACTTTTTTATTTGTTTTTGCTCAGTTTCTATTCACTGTCGCCAGATTCGTTTCGTTTTTTTTTTTTGGTTTGTTCCATTTACAATAGCAGGAATGACGTTCTAAGCAAAACAAATTTTGGAATTTTGCTTTCCGAGTAGCAAATGTGAGAAAAAGAAGCAATTGCAACAACAGCTTCTACGAAATAAAAACGGCTGATAAATTGGTCCGCTTTTTGTAGGACGTTTGTTTTTGTAGACGTCAAAATAGCGCTAGTTGGATCAGAACTTTCTGTGCCACTTGGGGCGACAATTTGATTGGACAATGTTGCGGTGTAAAAAGGCATCGAGTGCTTCGTTTAGATAAAGTTTATATTGGTTGGAATTTGTTTGAAGAGGAAAATTTCACTGTTTTGAAAATATCCTTTTTTTCGTTAATAGACGATCTTTTTGAGATAAACTTAAAAATGAAACCACAGCGTTTTGACCCTTCAGTATAAAAATGCTCAAATAATCACCTCAGTAATCAATACTCAATTCAATGACTTTAAACGCCTAAATGTAGGCAAATGTATTTTACACGTTTTGAATACGATTTATCTTATACAAATATGCAGTTTTGCACAAAACTACTACTATTCTTACCTTATACGTAAACAGTCAAACATATCCTCACGTACCATCTCGCCACAACTGATCCGTTGTATTACGCATCCTAGTTCCTGATCTCATTATATCCGCACCATTGCCATAATGCTAATGAGAACGAAATAACAATCTAGCGTAATTGTAAACTCAACAATCAAATGCCAAAATCCCTCGGAACGTGGAACGAATGCAGTTTAATTATGCGGAATGCATGGCAAAAATCAAACGAAACGAATAAAAATAAGCAACCCTTTTTGCCATACACATACACACTGATGACACAATGCCACTTTAATGAATGCGACACCGACGATGGGACGAAGCGATCCACTCACGCCACTACACTGCTTGCAAAGCAACCGATTTAAACCAACCTTTTTTTCTCCGCGAAAGAATCCGATTTGCTTCGTTGCCTAATTGGAAAATCCCAAGCATTCAATCCTATCACCCGCGACGATTCTGAGATTTGCCTCTCGGTAAAGCCTCTGAAGTGTGTAACCCTTTTTTTCTTCTTTCCATTGATAGCGCAATGCGAACGTGCGTGTCTTTGTGTGTGATTTTTCACTCTCTGCTTCGATTCCCGCTAATCCTTTATTTCCTTACGCCCTTTTGTTCAGCTTTGCATCATCGCGACATCAAAGAGAAACGTGCGGGGCCATTTTGTTCGGCCCGGATCCGCTAATCGCAATACGCATCACGCATCGAAATCCTTTTCATGCGTAATAACGCACGGAGCCGCTTCATCAAGCCCCTTCATCGCGTAGCGCCACAATACCGATCGTCACGGATGGCGCATTCAAAAGGCGTCCTGTAAAGAGCCACTCAAAATGTGTGTTGCCTGATGCCTGATGTCCTTGCTGGAGTGTCTGCTTACTTTTTTGTACAAACCATTCTTCGCTTCACTTTCAAGAGCTCATCGGTTGTGCAAACACTTGATGCAAAAGGACGCATTGTTTGTTCGTGTGTATGCGTGTTTTGGATGGATTTTCCTGGCTGCTCCACACCAAAGCACCACAGCGGAGAAAAACAATGCCCAGCAAGTGATGCATTCGAGGTCTATCACCTCAGGCCTCTCATAAATCTTGCAACACACCCGTCAGAGCCGTCGGTCACGTGGTCCAATTTATGATCGTGCGATAGGTAGCAGTGGCGACAATTTCCCTTCCAAACAGCAGACGGACTCATTCCCAGCATGTGGTCTTGCGAAGGGAGGAAGAAGAAAAAAAAAGCAAGCCCCTTATAAAGCTTCGATTATACTCCGAATCTACTCCCTTGATACTCTAATTTTCATTTTCACGCTGCATCGCTGCACAACCCTTTTCCCGACGGGAGCAAGGTGACTTGCCAATTCAAACCAAATAACCCTAAAAATGATGTATTTTACGGTACGAGATTCACAAACTCTCCCATCTGGCCTACAACAAAGCGAAACCCAGATGCATCTCGACGCCGTGCACGTGCGAACCATGCCGACAATTTCAATGCAAACCACCAAAGTGGAGTCTTCTTCGTGCGAAATAAGGATGACGTATTCCGGACACGCACCGGAATGGGCCTATTTGTTCCATTCCTTTCTCGCCAAAGGGGGACACGGAAGGGTGTTCGTTGGTGTGACGGAAGCGGGAAGCTGCTATGCCAAGGTTTCAAGTTTTCAAATTTTCAGCAAATAATCATGGTGATATTTTACCATCACAGGGACTGCCATTTGGTAGTGGAATTTTGGGGTGAATACAACCCTTTTTCCCATCAAACGGGGTGCATTATTCATAGTCTACCCTTCAGTGCGTCCCATGCTGGATGCATCATGTTAACTTTCATCTCAAATGGAGAGCTGTAAATGTATGTGGAAAAGGCTAAAACACAACAAAACATGATCTTACAACATTAAGTCGCATGAAAAGATCGGCTTTATAAAAAAACTTTAAAATCGTCTTTAAGAAAATCGTTAACACACATCTTTTAATATTATTTTCACATCCTCTATTTGCCCTAGAAAATCCTTTTTCATGGTGGCAACTCACTTACATCCAAGGGTTACACTATAATAAAATCCCTACTGCCAAACCTTTACTAACGTCAACCGCACGTACAGGCCAACCTCTCAAACCCATTAGCAATACAAATGAGTTCGCATTTGCCAGCGCGAAGTGTTGAGTGTTGCTGTGTCAAAATGGGAAGCGAACCGACGGGACACGGAGGAAACAAAACGCAGAACGCAATAGACGCCCGTTCGTTTACGTCTTTTGCTTACACCACTTTCCTACCGGGGAACCGCGAGTGCAAAAGTGCAAGGAGTAATTGTCGAAGCAAAACCCTAGCGTACGTAAGAATACTTCCCTGAAAAGCCGCTTCCCTCCGTCGGTTGCACACTCGGAAGCTCGTTGAAAAATGCTACGTGCCGCTGCCCGCTCCTGAGTACCTGAGCCCAATGTAAATATCATGAAAGATGCATATTTTAATCAACTTCACTTTGAGGGTGGAGTATGCTGGGGAACACAAATTTAAAGCAAAGAAGAAGAATTCAAGTTACGCTGAGGGTAAGATAGAAAAAAAAAGAAACACCTGAAACAGGAAGAAAGAATCGTCAATGCCACACTCGGGCCACCCAAGGAAGTGACCTGCTACTGTTTAAAGAGCGAAACAGAGTGCAACCCGAGGGAACGTGTGTATGGGTTGCGAATGTGTGTGAGTACACATCGGTACACTCGTTAAAGGACACGAGTGTTGTTTAGGACGTGTTTCCAAACTGATCCGTATTTGCCTTCCTCTAATGCCTGCCACTGCACATCGCAATAGAGTTTTCCCCCTCGTTTCTCGGGCAAAAGAGGGGTTTCCGGAAAATTCACTCGCAACTCGTTAGAATATCTGCTCAGGTTAGTAGACGAACCATCGCTTCTCCATGCCTGTGTAAAGGGGAAATGCACCCCTGGTCACCACTGGAAGCGTCGAAATCCTGCTGCGTACGACAAATGATCCTCCTCATCACCTAGCCGTATCCGTTTTAAAGCCAAACCGAACCTGCTGCACAAGCACGTTAGGGATTGATTTCCATTCTCAGCATACCGTAACCGGGCTAGGAATGGAATGAAACCGACAGACTTACCCCGCTTCCCAAGCTTCTCTCTGTTTCGCTTTGCGATAGTAACAATCTCAAGCCTGCAAACGACACATTATGCCGGGGTTGCATTCGGTGCGAAAAACGGACAGGAATTCAATTGATTCGCACCGAAACCAAGCAGCCCAGCCCTGGTGAAAGTGATGCAGTGTTTGAATAGTTGCAGGTTCCGTTCATACCTGTTTTGGCGCAGTGAGTAGATGGATTGTTATTCCTTTCCGTTCTGGTGGAAGCTTTGCTACTATTTCTTTGCAACATCGGTAGGGGTTTTAGCAGAGAGTGAACGTAACTACGAGTTCCAAAGCAGAAGAAAGAATGGTAATCGAAACCTATGATTTCGACACCGAAAGGGAAGAATTTCCTATGCTGCAGGATTGTATGTTTTGTGAAGATATGCAATGTTTATTTTAAACCAGCCAATAAATGGAACTCGATCGGCTTGCAAGCAGGAAAAGATGGGTGGAAATGTGTGTTGTTGATTGCCGGTCTGTTATTGAAACTATTCGACAATTTGGATTGGCTTCCTTTTAAAGAAAGGTGTCATGGTACACGGACGCTTTTTTTCCTAGTTTTTTAACTAGATGGCGACGTTTATAAGATACAAATTGGTAATGATATATGCTTCTGAGGATCTCGGTTGATTAGCAAGACTAATTTGAATCTTAATAACATTGCCTTTCACTCCTTGACTCACTGATTTAGAAGAATATTTGAAAACATACATTTATAAGCTTTCATGGAAAGTATGCAATTTGCATTACACTCAAGGTGCAATCTGCTAGCTAGTACATGCTATGTTTTCGTTCCTATTCAATTACTCTCGTGAATAGCTCTACTCTTCCAATGTTTTGAATGTCCAAACTCCATTCAAAAAATATATTTATCAAACCGTGATCCTGCAAGCTATTTCCGTCAGAATTTGTTGCCTCCTTCCCCATTATCCTTTCTTGCAGCAACATTCACGAGGCACACAAAGAATGCACTTACCTTTCCTATCGGCAAAAATAGCATGCAAATAACAAAACAAAACGAACACCATCCAAACCCGGCAAAAAGCAAGCAACAGTGTAACATATTCCACGGTGCAGAATTTTAATGAACTGCAACGAAATAAATTCCACTATTACAACCACGCGACTCCATCGGCGGGGCGGCCATATTTCGCGTGTCTGCAGTGTGTTGATAAAAAGCTGAGCAAAATACAACATTCTGTATTTTCTCCTGACGAACTGCTGCTTCTCACTCTCTTTCACAAACACTTGGCAGGGAATGAAAGAGCACACGAAACGCAAGCGGAAGCCCTGTCTGGCAATTTAAATGGTCGGTCACCACCACCTTCGCACAGTTCGTGGAACTTTTTTGGTATTAAGGAATTCCCTTTCATTACGACCAGCGACCCACCCCTCTTCCTTCTCCTTCTTCGGCCGTTAGCATAATTATCGCTACAGAAAAGTGTGCCGTTGAACCGCGGCCAACAACATAAAGACGCCACTTTTGAGCAAATCGGTTTCTTCGGTGTAACAGCGCTAGGAAAAAAGAGCCCACTTCCTTGTAGCGCGCCAAGGATCGGGCGACATTATTCTGACGTTTCTTCGTCCAAATACACCCCTCCTTCCTGCTGCAGACTCTCCAGAGGGTTTCCATTTTGGTGGCTACACGCTGCTGCTATATTTTCATTAATTTATCATCTGATAATTAACTTAACTTCCTTCCATCCCTGTTTCCGAATTCATCTGTCTGTCTGACAGCTGACGCTTTTGGGATGGAGTAGCTGAGGAAAAGCAAAATGTTTCGGTCGTGCATTGGCAAGCTCTAGCGTGCTGTCTCGGAGGCATAAAATTGAAAGTCTAGCTCAAAAGCTACGAGAAATGGGGGAGTCATTTTCCAGGAATGATACAAATATTTTCCTTCTCCCAGCCTTCTATTTGCTGTACGGGATGGAAAAACTTTACAAAACACCTCCGCTCTCTCCGTTTTCGAGCGTCGGTCATCGGATTTCTACCCTTGCGCAAGGGCTTTCGAGGTTTTGAGATTTTAACAGAAAGATTGCCACAAATAAAGGATCCAAAGGAAAATTGTGCACAACGAACTAAGCTACAGCATAACATCATTTGTGATGGATGGAAAATTGGGTGTTGAGTTTTTCATTCTGTTCACAGGGATTGAAGGGAGCGGAGTGAAAAATGAACTTTGACTTCCCAATATTTCAACCACAAAAAGCAATAAGAACTCTTTCCGACTGCTATATATTGCTGCGCCAAGAGAGCGACCTTATTAATTATGGAATATAAGCCCTGTTAACAAGGATGTTTATGTTTTCAATTTTATACTTTGAAGGCGATTTGCACTGCAACATACATTCAACGTGTGTAGCATGTAGCGCCTTAATTTATGCAACTTTCGTTACACTTTTGTTTTTTCGTAAACACAAAATACAGCATTCCAAGCTTTACTTACTTGACATTTTTTATACCATCTCCAACTATCAGCAGAGTTTTCCACCATATTGCGGTCGTTTTTTTCAACGATTATAACAAGCTTATTACCACCGTTAAATCCGTAAATCACGTTAAACCATTGAAAGCAAGAAGCATTACTAGAAGCCTTCACCAATTAACCCATTATTAATCGGTAATGAATAAACCATGGACATTGGAATCAAAACATTTCATTGGAACGAAAACCGTACACTTTTCAAACACATTGTATGAGTTTTTCGGGAATTAAGAAGTTTGTCGCCACGATAGACTTTCCATTGTTTCCGTAGCTTCAATCCTGTTTCATGAAACGATTGAACTGAACTTTGACTTTTTGCCGTGAAACAGGTACGTAAATAACTACGCTACATCAAGTCCATCCGGCGACCTGCAGAGTAATTTGAATCCTGAAGCTTTCCTACGACGACTGGCACATCATGCAACCCACCAAAGTGTACTCAGCGTACGTACTCGATTGCCATCACCCGCTGTTTTCCGATCAAACGAGCCTTGTTTTCCTACCAAACATCACAATGCGTGTCCGGTGACGTATGCAGCGACTTTGCACTGCATTTTTCCCCCGTTTAGTACATCCTTCAGAATGCAGCAAAAAAAAAAGAATTGGACACAAGGATGTCTGGCCGAGTTTCAATTTCACTTCTCAGTACCGCTTCCAACCGTTGCTGGTCGTTGTTTTGATGCGTGTTTATGTTTTGTCCCTTGGTAGCGAACTCTCGCGACCACAAATACCCACCCAACGGACATCAGAGTGGGAAAGTTGACCGCAGCCTTCGAACGTCCCGCTGGATGACTTCCAAAGTAATCAATCCCAATCGAAAAAGGAACCCGTCGTTGTTGCGTTTTCCCGAAAAGTTCAATCAAGTGGCCATTTACCGTTCGGCCGTGTTTGTCGTTTGGCAGAAGTTGATGAATCGAGCTTGTGTACCTTCATCCTTCCAAGCTCCAGGTTGGTGGCATGTTGTTAAGTGATTGAAAAATGCGACAAATGAATTCGTTGATCACAGCCGACACTTCATCCCTTTCTATGCCGTTCGTTCGGGTGCAAGAGACTAGCTATTTTGAAAGAGTATTTTTTCTGAGCTGAAGAAAAGTCAACGAACAAAAGTGGTTGCCGCACTGGTTTTTGAACTCCCAAAAAGTGGACCAAAAAGCCGTAACCACACTCGCACCGAAGAGAGCTCCCTAAAGAAGTTGCTGTTCCGTTGTCCTCATCCTCGTCGCGTTTTCATAAAGTAAATTGATTTCTCTTCACCCTTCTCGAACTGCGTCAGATTTCCTACTTCCTCTAGGGATGAACCAAGGAAAGAGAAACCCCAAATACAAACATTCGAAACGGAGCCGATTCCTTTCCACAAAACTCCCTGCAGGACGAAAGTGAAAGAGCAACTAATTTTGTGCACAATTTAAGATAAATGACAGCTTCTTTCAGGGTGAACTGAGCGCGTCACATGTGACTGTCACCACCACTAAAAACCCTCCACCACCGCTCGTTGTCTCTTACGGTGTTTTATCGCTAATGGAAGAGCCACTTCCTCAACCTACGAGCTGGCTAAACGACACAGGAGAAAAATCGTCTCCAAACGTGTCGTGGCGGACCGTTTGTTTTTCCACAAGAACGAAGAAACCTTCATTCACGCTTTCACTGCTCTACATCTCGGAGAAAGGTTGCGGTGTCTCGAATGTGGTACGATTATTTCTGATTTCTTCCGTAGTGCATTGCCAGAGACTTGGACACGTCAGACAATGGATTCAATTTCCCACTTTCCTACCATGCCATCTCTTCGGTCGGTTTACCGGATCTGGAATGAAAAGAATCGTAGATTCGTCCTACTTCCTCTCCTCACGTTCGAATGATTTATGATCATCCCATGGCGTGGGGAAAGTGCGTGCGTACTAGGAAATAAAAGAACGCTGGGTATGATTTTAATCTGAAGCAAAAGACCATTGTAAGGCATCGGGCCCGAAGGCTTACCATCACAACGCAACAATTATTAATGTGAACCATATGGAGCTTTGAAACGCACTGGTAGACGATAGAAGAGGCGTGAAATGTATTATCCGTAACATTAAAGCGACTCATTTTATACACGTACTACATGGATGAGAGAAACATACAACGTTTATGGTAGGACTTTTCAACATCATTCGACGAAGTATGTGCCGTACAGTCGTACCGGAATAATGGTCCGAGAATTGGTAAGGATTCTGCGGCAACTTTCCAGACACAAACCCCACAACAACGACTTCCCAACTTATTGCGACATAACGCAAAGCTCAACCTTATCAACGCCAACGGTCTATCCGGTCTCATTATTTCGTTTTATCGGGAGATGTCGAGAGCAATCTCGACTATACCAAAAAACGTTTGGCAAAAGTTTTGCCACCACTAAAATCCCTCCATTGGGAAGCCTCCAGAATGCAACCTCCGAGAATGGGTGGAATTTTGGCCAATTTTATATTCATATCCCCATGCAACCGTCCGTCCATCCGTCCAACACACAGTAACACAGTAGCTACTAACGGTGTAGGATTGTGTTGCAGAAATTAGTAAAACATTTCACTCTCAGGCAAGGAATAGAATTAGAAACACAAAACCTCAAAAATGCACTTTACTCTTTTCCTCCTGGCACGGAATGCTGTTTTTATTTTCTTCTGCTTCCATTAAAAGATAGTTCCCACCCACGACCAACTTGCGCTTAAGCTGAAACTGCAGAGAACAGCACCGTCTAATAATAAAATGAAACTAAACTCGAGGACAACAATACGAGCTTGTTATCGAGGGTCGACGAACACACAAACCGACACATAAGCTGCCCAAAAAGTTCCACTGCAAAGTCCCGAGAAAAGCTGCACAGAACCTTTGGCCGGACGGTCCGAAATCGGGCTCAATTTTCATCCAACCAAGAGATACACTTGCTTCATCCGAAACAACTTCCACCAAACAGCCCTGCAATGGAAAAGAGTACACGTTCGCCTGCAACATATCATGGAAAAACAGGAAATCAATTAAAAACTTCCCTCTAGCCAGCCTACGGACTGTAATGTTTTTTTTTTCTGCAAAGACGAAGAGTCATCCAGTGTTTTGTTTGGCAACGAATAGGACAACGGCTATGAATCGAAAGTACAGGTGCAAAGGCTAAACTTTTGAAATAAAATACCGGATCAGACGTTTGGGGTGCGATTCTTACTTTAAACTAAAACTGGACGACGTGAGAAGGATTCTAATAAGGTATGAAACCCGATAACCAAGCATGTTTTTAAAGATTTATCATTACTTTATAAGGTGTGTAGGCAAATAACATTATCTCAAGGAAAACAATATTTTAACATGAATACAGAAATATCTATCTGCATGAGAAGCCTGCATTTATGCAATCTTCATAACACATCATTCGCTTTAACGTGAGTTTTAAGGTTTTCTAATTGTTCTCGAATTAAATGTTGTAAACATTAAACGAACCGTAATGTAGATCAAATCTGTTTTTCCCACAATTTTATCATCCCTTTATTTATCTCTCTACAATCCAAGCAAGGCCTCAAATGAAACAAGATCATAATCGTTCCTGGCAAAACCAATCGAATTCATCGAAGCCCAGCAAACGAAAATTGTCATTTTAAATTGCTTGATACGAAAACGAACAGTTCGTCCACACAACTGCAATTCGGATCAAATTTCTGAAACCATTCCAACACCATTTGACTTTCACCCTAATAACCTGATATCTGCAATATCGAACTCGGCCACCCGATTGACTACTACCGCTACAACCACATCAGCTGTCGATATTGGTGATTTGTTCCAATTTCAACCACCTCCACATCCAACCCATCGAACATCCAACTATTTCTGCAATATCAATCTGTCCCTAGAGCGATGTTACTATGCAGCACAAAAACGTTCACCCATATCGGAAACATATCGGTTAAGATTTAAGCCTTCATTCCCCCACACTTCCTTTCATCACTCGTAACCTACTGCACCAACAGTGCAGTGAAACATCGAATTGAGCTGTAATGCTCAAATGTTGCCTTGATTGCGGCATTCTCGGATACTGTAGGGCTCTTGTAAATCAGATTTACAACGCCGATACTCGCAACCATACTGCTCTACAGTGCCGCACACGCTCCACAATCGATTTATCAAAATTTAATAAAGTACTGAGCTTGAACATCCAAAGATCCGACTCTCTGCTCATCGGGTTTCGGTGCTTTCCCATAAGCGTCTTTTCAAGTCCGGCCCGGCAAGAATGGCTGGAGTGTGATTTATTTGCACTGACGATGCATCTCAACGAATGGTGCACGGGATGACTCCGGATTGGTCCTGATGACATGTCGAGACCGAGGTCCGTTGTACGGTAGTCACCCTTTGGTTTCACCTTCATAATCCGGATGGATCTTGAGTCAGCTGTGATGTGCTGCAGCAATGGGATTTCTTGATTCTCTTGCCATTCCGTCTGTGCTTGGTGTTCGCCAGGGACGAGTCTGTGTCTCCTTCATGGAAAAGACAAGACAACAAGAAAAGCTTAAGTGCACTTGCACGGGGTGGCAAGACTTGCATAACGATTTTGATGTCGTTTTGCACTGATCTCAACAGCTGATTCAAGGTTAAGCTTTATGCGAGAGAATGGGTGGAACAGAATGGACTTGATTATTCGTGTAATTCTAGACCGGCTTATATCTCGCCCAAGCCAATCAGCATTATCTTTATAGCTTTTGAGACGCTACAAAATCCCATAAATGCTGAACAATTGCTTTCTAATCTGGTCAGACCATTGGGTCGGATATAAAATGCTAAAAATGGTTTGACATTTTTCCTACTTTCTCCCAAAGGAAACAATTGCCTACGTTATTCATGATGTGTTGCAACAATGCTGTCACATGGTGTCCATCAGCAATGACTAAACACTGTGAACATAAGTGAGCAAAAAACAACTACTTTCTTCCCCATCTCAGCCTATCCCACAGGCAAAATGAGGATGAGGTGGAGGTAAATAGATTAGAAAATTGCTGACCGTGAAATTACTTTCGCCCGATGACAACTCCCTCAAGACAGGCCGATATTTAGTCCGCCAGTCCACCTTCTGCTATGGCTGCAACCTTGCATCGTCCATCGCGTCTATTAACGTTGACCCAGTAGCAAAGGCTACACGCAAGCCTCCACTTTGACTCCTCCAACGGGCTTTCGTTTTAATTTGTTTCTGGGGATTATTTTTGGGAGTTTATCTTACCGGGCAACGGGATGCACGGAACTATCCAATTACTATGCTAACGCTTGGCAGCCATGCGAAAATTTTCTTCCCATTTCTTTGCAACGGTCCGGCTGTTAGCTGATTTATAGTTACACTTTTTCCGAAATGTTTAGTGTGCTGCACCGTCTAAGGTAAAATGTAACAACACATCTCAAACATCACTTGCTGTATAGCTTCAATTCTGATTCCATTAATCGATTGCGGCAGAGCACTTGAAAGGTCTAACAAAACACATCATCATCATTATGCTCATCACTCTTGAACTGCGCCACATGACGCTCGGTAATGGAAACATTATATACAATCCAAAACAAACTCGAAAAAAAAAATGCAAGGAGTCCACCGTCAGCGAGTAATTGAATGTCCATTGTTCACTGCATTGTGTTTGTCGTCAAACTCAAGGTTAATTCGAACCTCCTCCAGAAATGGCGGTCCATCCCAAGGAACTTTCCTCAAAGCATCCAGATTGCCAGATTGTCTAGCTGTGGTTGGTGCTTGCAAGCGTGACTACATTGTCAAATTGCACGCTGTCACCAAGAACAAAGTCGTGCTCCGAAAGTAGGCGTAAGAAAAATGACAACCATATCTCGCACTGAAGTGCTTTCTTTGTAGCCGATGACAAGAAAAACAAGACATTCAAGCTACTCAAACCAGCATTGCCCACAGAGAAAATCCTTCAACTCTGGTTCGAGCGGAAAAGGTTTTTCCTTTTCGCAATGCACAAGGAAATCTTTACCAGTAATTGATAACTTACTTAAGTTTGTCATTCTTTTTTTACTCTTGTGCCACTCCTGTCTGTGTGTGTTTTTGTTTGCTGAATGGCTAACAGCGTTGTGGTCAAACAATAAGGACACCCGACAAAGAAAGCCCGAGCGGAACAGTTCATCATTTTCCGCTGCGTAACCTAATGCGCTACGGAATGCCTCTTTGATGTTGGCACATGCCTCCGGATAAAGCAGAGACTTGCGAGAAATGGTATTTGTGCTGATTGTTTCTAAGACGCCCAGTTCTGTTACTCATCCTGCTTCCGTCTGCCCCTGCAGACCAACGCAGCACAGGGAAGTCATCTTGACCAACATAAGCACCACAGCTGGGTCCCGGAGGCATTTCCTGCAGTTTTTATCATGGCGCTTACCGTCATCGTGCCAGATAGAATCGTTCAACGGAAATGGCTACATTTTGCAAACGGAATATCTCCTCTCCCCAACGCTCATTTATGACAGGATGTTTGCGGTATAATGCGATACACAGCACAGCATGCCCTTCGGACATTTGGCATCCTTCCGGTTGACGTTCTCCAATGCCACTCAGCAACAATCACAAAGGAGAACTGTTTTTGTTTTAAAAAATCACGTTTAATCACATTCACAAAACTGGACGAATTGCCACGACACACTCGCTGTACGTCAGACATTCTCCGTCGTTAGCTGCCGGTCGTTTTTGCGCCATCGATATCACAGCAGCGACGCCTTCTCCCGGTGATAGCACTCCACTGCACGGAATGCCGTCTCGCAGCTGTTCTCCATCTCAACGCCAGCACTGCACTTCTTCACCAGCGCCTCCACCTTAGACTTTTCGCGGTTCAACGAGAGCCGTTCGATGGCGTAGTCATTCTGCAGCTTGCCCGCTGCATCCATAAAGTTAGCCTGCTGCAGGAAGCAGCGCAGGAAACACTTCGTCTCGGCGTCTACCTTCGAGAAGTCACCGTCCCGCAGCAGTACCAGATGTTCCTTGTTGAGGCCCTTGTGCTGCTCCAGACATCCGACAGCGAATCCTTCCGCCTTCTTCATCTGATCGTCAGTAAGTGGCTGTTGGGAGTGTGATGTAGCGAGTTAGAAGCTACTCTATCAATCTTGGAGAGCTGCTACCTTACCTGAGCTGCAACGCAGACAACAAGCAGAACGGCAACCAACAGTAGCTTCATCTTCACGAAAAGTCTAAAACAAACTAATGCCTTCCAGAGAAGCTCAAGACCCCTTTTATAGGCCAGCCGTACCGGCATCGGTTACCACACAGACCAACGTAATAATTCGTTCTCGAACCGTAGCCCACAATCATACCCATCGAATGATGGGCAAATAATTACTATCTGCGCATCAGATCGGCCACCATCAAAACGACCTTCAACTACATTCGGTGTTTCATCAAGATTCTTGCATGCGATGATCGTCGCGGTTCGCTGTTGTTATTCGCTGGTTTTAGCTCCGTTTTTCTCTTTCCCTCCATACAGCTCCAATAACTTTGCAACATGACGTAGATAGCGTTAGCCTCCCCTCTTCCCCTCAGTTGAGGGGAAGACGAGTGTCTCCTCCTCCTCTGAAAATGAGACTGATCAGCAACAGAAAACCATGTCCAACACCATGTCAATTACACTTCGGACGGTGATGATCCGTCTTTATTTAAACGATGAAATAGTCAAAAGTCATTCTTTTTTGGTTTAACGTTGCACTTAAAGCTAGGGAAGGTCAGGAAGCGAAACGAACGACACAACGGACGGTTTGCGAATTCATCTTAAGCTACAAAAACCTCAACCGTCGACAACACAACAAGTCATTAATATACACGCCGTAGCTCGATGCGTTCAGTACGATGCAACCACTAGAGCATCACACTTGGTAGGCGAAAAATTGACCATGACCGTGATCTTCCGGTTTCGTTACGGTCATCTAAGCTGCCCACTAGAAGTTGGTTGAAACCCACTCCGAAACAGCCGTCTCATGGATGCACTGGTACATCTCGAACCCCGTCACGCATACCGTCTGACCGAAACGATCGATGCATTTATCGTACACTGCTTGGGCCTAGTTTTTGGAGAGAGATAAAATCATTAAAGCAAACACATTCCCTTTGCAAAGGTTTGTGGGTAATGAGTAAGCTGTTTGTGTCTGTAAACGTACCCCCTCCGGTTCCAGATACCGACCGGCGAAACCGATGATAAGCGTTTTGTTGTAGGTGTAGTCATCGTACATAAAGCCTGACTTCTTCATCAGACACTCGGTAAAGCACTGAAAGAACGATCAATCAGTTAAGAGGCGTGGCGAGGTCGTACTACCTTATACTGAATTTTATATATATACCTCTATTAGTGGATCCCGTTCTGTAAAGTCACCGTACTTGAGCGAAACCACTATGTCCATATCCATCTCGAAGTCTTTCGTGCAGTGATCTATCGCGCCTTTGAAGTCTTGTGCATGCTGTAAACATTTCATACAAAACATCAGATCACATCACGATAAGCTAAAGCCACACCGTCGTCTCACTTACACAGCCTCTTGCAGCTAGCAGCAGAACCATTCCCCAACCAACCACCAACAAGCAGCCGCTCTCGAAAGCTCCCATCACTTAGCACTTTCTCCACACGCAAACAAGACACCTTTGGCACGCAATTTGTCACACTGTTGTCACACCAGTACCGCACTTGACCCGCTAACCTTGTTGTTGTGGTGCCGTGTAATGCCGACTGTTTACGCCCGTACCGTGCGATCCGTTGTCCAGTGATCGGTGGTCCAAAGCAGACTGGAACCGCACCCGGAAATCTTCTTCACAAGACGCACAGCGCACTGGTGGGCTTTCTTTTCTTTCGACCTCCATTCTTTCACCCGCCACGAGGAGGGATGTTCGTTACAAATATATCATTGGTGAGGGACCGACACAAAACATATGCGTGAGAAGATCTGTTTCGGCACCCCTTGACTACCGGTTTATTTTCTTTCTCTCTCTCTCACTCGTTCTCTTCATCTTTTTTGCATCCAACGTGATCGGATTGAGGGGTCGGGCGCGAAATGTAGGAAACATAACGGTTCTATCGATGCTCCCGATAGCGATCGATGGGTCGCTCGGGGGCATTCATACGGATTGACGGTGGGATGTCTTGGAATACATTATGCCCATCGTTACGGTAAGACGTGGCGCTTTTTTACTCTTCACTTTATACAAATTCTATTATTTTGTTTTCGGACAACATTTATCAAGAAACTTAACATACCTGCTGTATGCAAAACAAATTTATTTAGACAATCTACAACAAAAGTTTCACCCCACTCAGCTTACTTCAACCTATTTTCGACTGTCCCACTTCTTGTATGCATTCTCGTAAATGCACTGGTACACGTCGAATGCAGTGACACAGTACGTTGGCGTCACGTTATCGGTGCAGTTTTTGTACACCATCTCAGAGATTTCCTTCGTAACGAAGCGATTCATAAAGCGCATAATCGTGTCCCGGTTGAAAGTGAAGTTGTCGTTCATAAATCCGGCTCGTTTCACAAAACACTCGCCAAAGCACTATTTCAAGCATAATTTAAATCAATAAGCAACATACAAAGAAGAAAGATTCCAGAATGCCTTACCTCCACGAAAGAGTTTCTTACGGAAAAGTTTCCTGCTCGTAACGCTTCAAAAACGCTCGGTTCGATTTCAAACTCATTGCGGCATCTAAAGTATGAACCTAAAATATCCTGCCCATACTGTTGAAGCAAAACAAACAAACGTTAATTCACAGATTTGACATACACAAGAAAAAAAACTTACGCACGAATGCACCAACAGCACGATCGTACAAACTGCTAGTAAACACACCAGATCAAATCGGCCCATATTCACCATTCGATAGTCAAATTAAAACTGAGGCAAGCCATAAGATGCTGGGTGTGGTTTCGAGGGCATCACAAGACTTTGGGGAACATTTCTGTGGCGTGAAATAAAACAAAACCAAAAACCTGCCCTGCTCCCACGGGGTTGATTTCGAAGTCACCTTCTGAGACAATGTCTGATGCGAGCGTCCAGAGCTTCGGAAAAAATACTCACACACGCAATAAACTTTCTCCATCGTTGTAAGGTGCAAGATTTCGTTTTATTAGTTTTTTGTTTAACCGTTTAAACGGGGCGTAGAGATCCAGAGCGAGATATTGGGGATAGATAGCAGAAGACTATTCCTTTAGAGAGGGGGAAACTGAGCGTCCTAGAACATCAGCGTGGCACGGTTTTCCATGTAGCACTGGAGCAGACGGAACGAGCGCTCGCAGGCATCCGGTCCATCATTGTTGCGACAATGAGCCACCAACTCTTCGGCCTTCTCCTGACTGTACTCACTGGCCAGCTTCTGGGTCAGCTCCTCCGTCTGCACGTTACCGTCCTGATCGACGAAGCCAGCGCCCTGGAAGAAGCACTGCACAAAGCAGCGCGTGTTGCGATCGGCATTCTCAGTGTCACCCGATCGCAGCCGGTTCACGTCATCTTCCGAAGCGCCCGTCTGCTGCATACACTTGCCCGCCAGCTGACGGGCGGCCTCACGCTGCTCTTCACTAATGGTGGCCTGCAAGGGTGCGCCAAGCTGTCAGTTAAAGCATTGCCATGAAAGTTTGCACCAAGGGGATAACTTACCACAGCACAGGCAATGAAGGCACTGGCCAACACTAGACAAGCAATGGTTTTCATGGTTGCGTGTGGGTTTGCTTTTACCTTTGGAAGTCGAAACTGATGCATTCTAGGACGCAGCAGAATGCTTTTATACTGTCATAAAAGTTTGATAAGAAATTCACCCACAAGTGTCTCCAACAGTCAAGACCCAACGAGACCGGTTGATGATCGAGTTGCTAACGAAAGTTTAATGAAAATGTATTGCTATCGTTGACAGAAACAATTATTGCCAGTACACAGATAAAAAAGTGCTTAGTACCATGAACTCGAATGAGTGGGTTTATTCGATGAAACTAGAAGGTTATAGGACTCTCAATACGATGATTGTTCATTCGAACCTTAAAGGATGTTCTCTCAATATCCCTTATTTAACTCTGAACCAAGCAGTAAGCCATCCAACCATTTCCACGTAGCCGAATCGAAGATTCATTGTCGAAACCAATTGCCCTTTTCATGATTGCCTCCACAACTACCACACAAATGTGCTACAATTAAGTATAATAGTCCCCAAGGGAAATGGAGCAATAAAAGAGCTTCCCTTTTTCCATCCCCACGAAAATATACGCAAAACGACCAATTTTTGCACAACGCTCCTATACTCTTTCCATCAGAGAAAACGCGCAAATTCCATTTCCCCGTTTGCAAGAACGAATTCTTCATTCGCTTCTCATCGTGGAAAGTCACATAGTTGATGAACGATTAGCAACCGATAAACGCTTCCATTGCGCTATAATTACACCCCCTGCGCCTCGTAACCGCTTCAACCCAGGTGCTCCACCATCAGCAAACCGGTTCTAAGGGTTGCAGAAGGGTTGAAGATTAAAATAGAATTAAACACACTTTCAAAGATAACCCTCACTGCCTGTGGTCTTCAATAATGGAGTCATAAGGGAAGACGAAAAAAAAAGTCGAGTAATGAAAATATAATTCCAATTGTCATGCACTTTTCCATCGTAGACGATACCACCTGGGCTGGAAAAAGTTATAAACGTTGTGGCAGACAGTGGAGCCGGTGCAACACACGAACGGAATGCGTGCCGAATGAAGTCACACCAGCTGATGGCTTCAAATGACCAACTGAGTTGTGCTATTCATGAGACAGACATTTGATTATGTGCGGTTATGTGTGTAACATACTTTGCCGGAAGCTAATTGAGAGAGCGTTTGATGGAAAATTTGAATTCCGGTCTCTGGTTCCCTACCGTTCCGGTTCAAATTATTATGATGGACATATGCAGCTGGGAATAGAGCAGAACGATCAAGTTGACCCATATATGCTGTGCGTTTAGAATTCGGGAATTCCATCAGACAAACTTTATCACTCCCTTGGGAAGCAAACCATCTGATGTCTGACATTGAGTCGTACTGCCAATTGACATTCAATTTCGACCAGCGCTCCGCGATACGGTACTGTTGTCACGGACGATTCGCGGTGTGTTGCCGTGACTAGTATTTTAAATTATTTAGAACTCATTTTCACGCTTCCGCGAACAATCGATCAGACTCGGGCGAGGATACCTCAAGCTCACCCCAAAAACCCACGTCCACAGAGTTTCGTGGTAGTACTCCAACGCACAGCGGGTGCCATTTATTGTTGTGCATAATTTGTGTGATTATCCAGCGCGACAATAATTGATGTTCCCTTTGCTCCGTTCGTGGTAGTTGGTAGGTGGTGTGTTTTTCACGACTCTATTTGGCCAGTGGACTAATAATGCCCACGGCTAGACCACAAACGCGAAAACACACTCACACACACACACACATGCATTGTCGAAGAGGTTGATGATGAACGGCATTGGTTTTCCAGCGGTAGGTAGGTTGGGTGTGTTTTTCAATCGTGCTTACCGTAATTAAAACTGGTCGGTTTTCCCTCGGCGCCAATCGCCGATGGTGTTAGTTAGTGGTGGACAGTATAATGCGTTTAGTAGTGGAATGAAGTCTAAATGCATCGAGGGGTGACTAGTGTAATGTGAGAGCTTCTGTTTTTCGGGAATATAAAATATTAATTTGAGTTTGCTCGCCTTTATTTATTTCCTACTTGGTATTCGCTCAAGAAGTTTATTTTTTGTCACACTTTTTTTTTAACTAATCACTTGCAGCACACATTATTCATTTTCACGCCTCATCTGTTCCCGACCCAATGTATTGCCTTCAGTCCGGATGCAAGTTGCGACCAGCGCGCCCCTCCACCGCTTCCCTCGTGTTTCTTTGCAAACGACCACAACAGTAATTGCTCTTACAGCAAGTCGCAATCGCCAGTTGCGGTTAGAATTATTATAATGAAAAAAAAAACCCTACACCTACCCTACGAACAGGCGCCGTTTCCGACACCGACCCGGCCCACGATAAAAGTGAATTTCGCGGCAAACCGCGTCAATCACGCGACCCGCGTGACCAGCCAGCTCCGCAAAGGCTGCACAGTTTTTACTAGTTCAAGTTCAAGGTCCGTGTCCGTTGTCTGTGGTTGTACACGGGTTTGTACTTTGGCAAGTTAATTATCTATCTTTTCCCTTTCTCTCTCCCTCTCCCTCGCTCTGCTATCAGCAACCACTTACAATGTAGCTACCAAGCGGTCTAGAACGTTTCGTGTTGACTTATTGCTCCGTTGCTGTACTTCCGTTTATCCACCGTGCATTATGCGCTTGTGAGATGGGGAAGTGCATCAACTTACCTTTGCGATGACAGCTCAGCCCAGTGGTGAACTGGCTAAACAAACACACACACACACAAACCCCTGTAGAATGACTTCTCGACAGTCCGTTAGCACGACAGTGTCCGGGTTGGGTGGGCCACCTTGACGAGTGGCTGGGCTCCTTGAGCACGTCAAGCTTTAGAACCTTTAGCAGGCGCATTAAATCAGTCATCTCGAAACCGAGCCCTGGCGCTAGCGGGGTTCTATATAAAGAGACGATAAATCTTCGTTCCAGCATCAGTCATCCACCAGCAATCGTGTGAAAAGTTCTAGCTCGAGTCCTCCGGAATCGAAACACCCTACAACATCTCCATCGCCACCATGAAGACTTTCGTCGCCATTGCCGTTGTTGCTCTGATCGCTGGCACTTTCGTAAGTAGCCCACCGAGCCTAAAAGAAAAGGCAGGAAAAAATGTCAGGAAAAGTGCATTAACTAAAACCCACCCTCTCTTTCTGTTCCCGTAGGCTCTCACGATTGACCAGAAAAAGAAGGCCGAAGGATACGCGGCCGAGTGCGTCAAGACGACCGGCGTTCCTCCCGAGACGGCGGCCAAGCTGAAGGGTGGCGATTTTGCCGGTGCCGACGACAAGACCAAGTGCTTCGCCAAATGCTTCCTGGAGAAGGCCGGCTTCATGACGGACAAGGGCGAGATTGATGAGAAGACCGTCATCGAGAAGCTGTCGGTTGACCACGACCGGGCGAAGGTGGAGGGACTGGTGAAGAAGTGCAACCACAAGGAGGCCAACCCATGCGAGACGGCCTTCAAGGCGTACCAGTGCATCTATGCCGCTAAGGGAGCCGTTGTTTAAGGCGTCCTGCAACGGTCTCACTCTTTGCCTTTTTTTTGTTTTTGGTTGCTAAAGTTCGGTTTATAAATTATTTATTAAAAACTCTTTCAATTTTGTGATATTTAAAGACACGCTGTCGGGTACTTTTCTTCTAAACCAAACAAAATGACAGCTTCAAATTGCTTTAAAATGTCAAAGGATCAATCATTGAAATGAAGGTCCTTTATTCACCGGAAAACCTTTCATCAAAACCAACCCTTAGAACAAGAAAAGTAATTTGAGTGACACATGTTTCCTATCGGTGTTGCTGATGAAAAGCTTCCAAACTCCACTTCCCTGCCATAAATTGCAAAACAATCTGCCTCTCTTGCCGTATCGATTGCCTTAATTAGCATTACCAAAAAGAAAACTGTCAATTCGTTCAATCAAAAAGGCATCCCCATTGGTGGTAGACTGCCATCAGAAGTCACCCGCCCTCCCTTCTCTCATCATGTTTTCGAGGCATCGTTTCATGTTTTACATTTGTGGAGCTTTTTTTTTTTTGAGGGAAGTTTTTTAAATTTGCCTTTCAACTTGGTGAACGAGAACCATCAACAACCGAAAATCCCAAACCAAATCCCATTTCTGCAACCGGAAAAGAAAGCAAACAGGAGAAACCAACAGAATCCTTCCCATCAATCAAGGCTAGGACATTTCAACATTGTTGTCGTGACATCAGCACCGATAAGAAACTAATCAACCAACCATGTGTGTGTATGTGTATTTGTGAATGGGAGGAAAAGAGTTGGTTAGTTGGTGTACCGAGCCAGGGCTGATGGTTTGCCGCAGTGTTGTTCTCTCACGAGAAATGAAGCATTCGAATTGCGTGTCTTTTTTCTTCCTTTTCTATGATCTGGCCATCTGACAGTCGAACTAGCCTGATGTCCATTTCCATTTTCAATACCAACTCTGACAGGCTGCCCATGCCGTACAAGCAAAGGACCATCTGTGCCGAATGTGATTTCGTGTACCGTGATTTTTGGTGATGGTTTGCATTATTTACACAAAGAGTGTCGATTGTGAGGAATTTTTAAATAAATACATTAAACTATTTGTTTTTTGTTTAACTATTTCAATCAAAATAGTAAATCTGTCATAGAGCTTTTCCATTTTAAATGAAAATGCCGCTTACGATTTTAATTTTGATCAACCGAGGGAAATTTTATCCATTTTCTTTGCCGCTCTAATACACTGTCCAGTTGCGATTATCTCACCTCGTTTATCAGCAGGATTCGTCCTAATCCAACCGACCGACCTATGCCTTTACATGCTGCCTGAACTTCCGGTTGGGAAAATACACACATAAAACCGAACCTTAATCAACCGATCCCACCCGTTGGCTATTTGCTCTATTATCAGGTCTCTCGTAGACCTTTTCCTTACTACGGCGTTGCATCAAATACGCTACCTTCTAATCGATCACTTGGACGGTTGCTTGGAAAATTGCAAAATTAATTCCATTCGAATCAATTTGTAAATGGCACATTTGTCATCAGATGTCGCCACTGTCGAGCGGAAAACAATCATTCCATCCTCTCTCACTCTACGATCTCTGAAACCTTAAACGACCCAATGAGTCGTGTCGCGATGATCCGGGCTACCTTGCTGGGCACAGGGGAGTCGAGCCCAACCACCGGACACATACCCGTAAACATAACCTCAAACGACCACTGCCACAGATCCATGGCACCAGCTGTGGCCGACCGATGTGTCTACTTGTCTACCGGTCCACCCAACCCCATCGGCTCCACCTGCCTGCCCCGGGAACGCACACTGATGATGAAGATACAAGTAACCATTTGATGAGTCTTGGTCGGGTCGGCCTCTAACAGGTCCGTCCCCCCCTTACGGTCCAAACCGGAAAGACCAGATTGAATTAGACTTGTCGTGTTTCGTTTAATTTACCTTCGCCTGAATTGATTAATTATGCTATTTTCCTGTCCCTTCGTCAGCGGTTTGCCAAAGGGGCCTTAACCGTTCCGTGTGCGCCAGATCAGAGCAACATGTTACCTCCCACGGTACTGACTGCGTGGGTTCTGACTTTACTTTTCGGGCCTCGGAATTGGAATGATTTCCATTAAGGCTCAACGACTTGTCGCAATATGTATATATTTCATCAAGATAAAACGCTTACTCGGTGTCACCCAGCGGGATGCGCTCTTTGGAGGATGATCGGGTTTGGAGCTACGGGTGAATGTTGATGGACGTTGATAACTGGAAGGAAATAACATGTCAAAGTTTCGGTCCCATGATACGATTCTGATCTTCCGTGTACCTACTATGAGTGAGAAAGTCAACACACTAAAACTCTCACTGCTAGATATGCTGTTTTTCCTTTAAATCCCTTCTATCATGCGCCGTACTTTATAGCCTAAGATGTTCGCCATGGATGTCAAGAGGGCAAGTAGCAGAAATTCAGCATCACCATACCCTTGTGGATGATATATTCAGTGACAGCCCGACTCGACAACTGGGACGTTTACAATCCGTACTCTACCAATTTCCAACCAGTGTTCCAGAGTTGGGTAAATATTTTAACAAACAAGATGAAACCACTCTTCAACCTCACTCGCTGGATACGAGATTAGAACGGTGGGTTTTACTCACAGTGGGAACTAATTTCCGAAATGGACGTCAGTCGAGCGTCCATCTAATCGTCACCATTACCATTACCATTACCTTTGACCGGATCGGATGGATAGTAAATCGCTGCAACTCTATCCAGGTACGTTGATGCATCTAGTGTTTGTGTAAGCTGAGTTTTGGCGGGAATGGATTCCTGGTAACGTTATAGGAGATGGAATGGATAACTTTGTTTGGGGCGCTCTAGCGATGTTGTTTGCTCAAACGATACGATTTTGATTGAATGTAACGAAAACGCGTTAAATATCAACCATATTTATTTTAATCAACAGGCATGTCTAAAGAACTAACATACAATGCAAAGTAAAATTCAACCCGAATTTGAATAACATAATCATGACGTTTTAAAATTGCTTCTCCTTCTGAGATCTTTCCGAGAGTTTAACATTCCAATATTTTCCTAACAACTACAACCCCTAGCAGTACAACAATTCAGCATTGAGAAACAGTCCAGTTCCGGATATTGCTGCACATGCCAGCACACAACGTACCTCTAGATAAAATTAAAATATTTATTTCCATTCCATGAATCATCAATCCGGTTTTCCCCTGCAACGGGCGGGGAAGAACCTTTTGTTTCTCTATTAAACCTATCATAATTCCAATGCAAATAATGCAAATGCCTCACCCACCGATCACTACCAGATCGGAAGGCTACTCTCCCTCTCGTTCATTGCTATCATTGCTGGCTACTCTAGCTGGAGGTTCGAAGATAACACAGCTCTAGTATCGGAACTCGGTTCCATTGTTGCTATTGTTGTTTGGTGAGAAAGAAAAATCGAAACCGTCTCTCATCAAGGTTCTAGTGGGAGATCAAGTATAAAAGGGTACGAGAGACGCGTTCTCGAACGATACTCCAGCAACAGGTGTGATAGCATGAAGTTCTTAGTGTTTACCATCGTGCTAAGTGCAATCTGCTTAGATGCACTCGTCGTCGGAGCAGCAGCAGTAAGTGTTTCGTTGAGGGCTGTCGTGCAAAAATTATTGAATTTTCAATGAACTTGTTATTTTTTCCACCAAAGCCTCCGCCAGATTTGGAAGATGTGAGCAAAATTGCCAACGGAGAAGCATTCGCGCTGGAATGTTTAATCGAGAGTGGCCTCAAGCTGGACTCACTGGCTTCACTTTCCGCAAAGGAGCTGGACACAAATGGAAATAAGATTAAGGTAAGATACTGTGCTCAAGGGAACAAGTACAACATAGAACTCACGATCATTTCTTCGCCCTAGTGCTTGGTTAAATGTTTCTTCGAGAAAACAGGCTTCATGGACAAAGATGGCCTGCTACAGGAGCCAACCATCACCGAGCAACTGTCCAAGTTTATGCCCCGCGAACGTATCGAAGCGCTCGTGAAAAATTGCAACTTCCAGGAGGCCGATGCATGTGAAACGGCGTACAAAGTGACCGAGTGCTACTTCCAGAACAAAGCCGGATTGTTCTAAGTTTTGTTCGTTCTAACCGGAAACTATGTGATAATGTCCACGTGTCCAGCTCTTCCCGCTACAATACGTGTGTGATCTATACAATAAATTCCCGCCAGTTACTGTCAGAACAGTCAGTGCGGTACGTGTGATCGGTGAATGGAGTTGCAAGTGTTTGATTGGGCTGACCAGAACGGAACCGATAATGAGCCAGATTAAATGCACGTCTGGAGATTGTAATACAATAAGGGTAAAAAGTGTGCCTTTGCGTGTCGGTAGTTCTCATCAATGATTCAAAGTGCTTTGCTTTGAAACGAAGGCAATTTGTTTGTTTCTCGCAATCCCAATTAGCTCTTCAAATGTCAATAAGAGGTGATTTAGTTAAGTCTCGATTCATAATAGCTATTATTGTCTGTGAACTGTTTTTGCAAATGAGAAAATAGCTATCGACGTGTTGATTACCATTCGCTAATGAGTAAGTCAAGCTGTCAATCAAACAATCGCGTGTTTATTGAGGAAAACTGTAATAAACAAAAGGCAGGCTTTTTACGCAATGCTTGTGAAGTTGTTTGAATAACTCTTTATGGTGTCAGAATTATAGTAATCTACGCTATACCGACTTGATGCCATGTTATGAATGCAAACTTCTTTCAGCAGCTATACACTTTTGATTCAAATACAAGCATGAATCTAGCTGAGCTAGCTCTGAAAATCTGTAAACAATGCGGCACATACACTCGCATCAGCTCGTAAACCTAGACAAACTTCCATCTCGTTTTCAAAATGATTCAGTTTTTCTATGGCATCGATACATTTTTCAATTAACCTTACACACTTTAGTTCATAAAAATCTATTATCTGACGCCTTACCAATAGCTCTCCCTTGAGTTGTTGCCAATTTTCTAAACGCCTTTCTGGGCTTTGATCATAAAACATGGTTAATGATTTTATCCCAAAAACTGAATCCCAGGTCCTGTGCAAAGAACGCTCGATCATTAAAACATAATCGCTTGGAAACAAAGTGATAAATTTTAACACCATTTCTATGAGACATTTTCTAAGCGTTCGTTCTTTCAGTATTAATTCCTCGACCGCCGTTTCGATTTATGTGCACCTTTCCTTAACCGAACAAGCATTTGGAAAAAATAACCAATTTTCTTCTCTCACATCTCCAAACATGCTAGATCATTCTCTCGTCAAAGCCTGTCAGTTTAGCGAATTTGTCACACATTTTATATTTATCGCTCATAAATCCGATCGTTAGGATCGAGGGAATAAATCCCAAAAATAATGCCATAGCTTCCCAACGGGTTTGTAGAAACCTCGGGATCGATGAAATGTCGTAAAAAAGATAAACCTGTAACCGAAGTCCCTGTCAGCGCTTGGATTTTTAATCCCATCAATGGGTGAAAACTGTGCCTGTTGTCCTTGTTCTAAGCACTTCATAAACATCAGCAACACATCAAGCGACAGCAAATCGAGTTTTAAACATACTGCAGGACGTGTACAACAATGCGTAAAACTTTGATTATTTCATCATGCAAGCCGTTACTTTTTGCATTACGTGTAGAAGAAGTACTGGCTTCTTTTAGTACATAAAACACATTTCACGTCCATTTACCATCACGTGGATATCATTATTCGGTGTGTGAGGTTTATTAAAATTGCATTCTTAATTTCAGCTACAAGTTGATGATGCCCGCGCAAACGGATTCGTTTCGCGTCTTCTCGTTTAATCAAAACTCATCATGTTCTCGTATAGTCCCATATGAGAGATTTAATCGTGGGTCGTGTCCTGTCTTCACCGGTAGGAAAGCTTGACACTGTCACATGTCTTGCCACTTTCGTTTTGTAAAGGTACGAGACATATTTGCGATGCAGGAATTACAAAAAAATAGTTACCAATTTTTTTTTAATCCAGTGAAGAGCGAATTGTACGCTTTGAGACGGATTAATATACAACACAAAAGAACAAAATAATCCGTCCTGTAATATTCAGACTCAAAAAGCCTGCAGCGTTCTATAAAAACAATCTCTTTACGCTCTTGTTTTCAACGGCCCAGTTTGGTTAAACAAGGTTGTCAATGGGGTACTCCTACGTACGACAACATTCTCAACCTGGAACAGTTACGGAAGCTCCCAGTGGAAATCTTTTCCAAAAACTCACGCTCACACTCACCGTAAGGTGCGAACCTGACAATGTGGCACAAACGCCTCACACACAAACTGGAGAATGCAAACTCATCTAACCTTGAATGAGATCCAAAATTTTTTTTATAAAAAAAATCCAACGCAGATTCACCGAGCACCCGGGAAAAGTTTTGCACTTCTGGATTAGATCATAATTAAGACAGGACCCACGGGAAAACGTTGCCGCTTTCCACGTACGGTGAATGCAAAATTGCTCCTGAGTCGTTCCGCAAACCACTGGTAGGGGTTGTAGGTTGAACGGCCGTTTGAAGTCGCGTGCGTAAGTTTCAAACGGGACGACCTTCAAACTGTTCTGTACATGAAATTAATTTCGGTATGCAGATAGAGAGAGAACAAGCTTCCCCCCCGATGGGAGGGTTTATTTGTTAATCGTATTAAATAATTCGTTAGCAGCTAGAGTTCGGTGCTACTTTCGAGCACGCTGTCCCTTAATGAATGAAACGGGGGAAAGATAAGGATTTTAAGCCGTACGTAGCATTATGGAAGTTTACAAACTCTTTTGATTATTTTAGCAAGAAGCTAATGAGGTTCATTTCAGTACGGCATTATAATTGCTATTCATAGGAAACTGATTCAAATTTCCAAAAAGTTAGCTTAACAATTTTTAAATTCTGCTTTGAATTTTCCTGTCTGCACCAACTGTTGTGTTTGTACGCATTATACGAACAAGTAAGGAAAAGTAACAAACAGCTTAATCAGTTGAATCAACATGCCATTTCTCACATCCTTTACCACCGTGCAAAACCCTTTCTCAAACCTGCCCATTCCATTGAACAGCGATCATAATTTACAAACTTCTCGGCAAGTATCACAAAAGCTGCCAGCATCGTGAAGCTTTTACGTAAAACAATTCGGAAAAACATCCGCCCATACAACGTAATGAACGTATTGCAAAACCTAGAAAAAGCAGAAAGAATTAGGGACCATGTACACACTCATTTACCCACTTCGCACACCATTTCGCGTTTCATTTCACGAAAGTTCTAATGAGTTCCGTGAAAAAGTATAACAATACGATAAGAAAGGTGGAAAGGAGGGAAGGAGGGAGAAACAGAGGAAGATGGTGTTTTTGCACGCTCAAACTCCATCGCCTCCTTCGCCACTGCCGAATGTAATAAACAATATATCACAGTACCGCAAACAAATGATGTCAAATTAATCGCACCACCTTCCAATGCTCTACAGTCCTCCATTTGGGACGACGGCAGAAAAGGATACACGATGGCCTGTTGCAAACTGTGCAAAACTCGTGGCAAAACATTCCAGGAGCAAGTTTTGCACCCGTAACGGAGTTACGCGAAAGTTGCAACACGCCGAAGCTGTTCGCATTTGAGAACCCACAATTTGCACCTTACACCCCCTTCTTCAATGGCACTACGAGGGGGGAAACGGGAGGAACGCTGGGTTGGAGATGTTTGAAAGGTTCCATACAAAGAAACAGCATAAATTCTCATTTTCGCCAGCGGCATCAATTCGCCTTTGTGTTTGTTAAGCTTATCTCTTTCTCGAAGGATATGAACTCCCACCGATGGCTGCAACACTGCCTCACGGTGGAAAGAAGCGTGCAAAGCAGCGAGACGGCTCCTTTTGTCCGCCCAATGAGTGCAAAGAAGCGAAATCGAATTAAAAGTTTTGCACCCCAAAAACCGCTCCGTTATCCATCTATTGCCTCCTCCTGTTCCTTTGACCTGTTAGAAAATCCCTCAAAACTCACTTCCGCACCGTACCCACCGCAAGGAAAATTATCGAATGCCTCCATCATATCCGCTTCGTTACAGTGTCCTCCTCACTGCCCAGAAGAGGAACCGCTTTTTATAGCCGCCGGCAAAAACCCAAAAATTTATTCAAATTTAATATGTTTATGTTTGCACTTTTCGTGCGCCCTCTCTCATCCTCTCTATGCTCCTCTGGTTTCGGGTGTGTTATCAACCATCGCGGCGCGTCTCGCAGGGTTTTTCGATACCAAAACACAGACACAAAATTTGGTAGCCAAACTCTCTCATCGACAAAAAACGGGATGGTTGCCAAACAGTGCCCTAACAAGCCTCCGGAAAACATCCAAAGTAGTTCAATTACAGATTTATTGTAGTCGTCGCATCGCGTTGTGTGTACCCCCGGAGGGACCTTCATGCTTTTTTTTTTTTTTGCTACACTCAGAGTTCGGGGAGTTGCTACAACTCGGGGCGAGGGGGGAGAGTCGTCTTCTCTGCTGCCTGACTTCTACCACCCTTCTCAAACTACCATGGGAGCACTTTTGGTGAATTAGTCAATTTTGTGTTCACAATATTTTGTGTGGCCCATAATTTGGCACATCCTGTTGAACAACTCACCCGCTACTCTACCCCTTGTAACAAGCTTTCGGTTGAAGGAGAACAGTGGCAACTTTTTGGCAACACCGTTACCTTCGATACACAACCAACTCTCCTACTCGCTTGCCACTGCTGACCACCTTCTTCCATCGGAAAACCGGAAAACCCCCGGAAGTCGATAAAAACCGCACCGTATTTGTCATCACATTCAATAGTGTATTGAAGGTAGAGGAGATGGAACGCACCGTAATGGCCAGTCGTCGTAAAATGTTCCCACCATCACACACACCATGTCTTCCCCGAACCAAACTGATTGTTATGACGTACACATGGGCAATAAAACTTCCAGCTCCAAACATGTTTTCGACGTTGTCTCCCAGCGACGAGTGACCGTAGTGGTTTTTAGCTATCTGATAACGGGCCTGAGTCCTCGTAATGGCTGGATCACCGGCTTAATGGGGTCCTCTCCGCTCGGGGACATTACTCCGGTGGGACCAACAAATAAAACAAATAAAATTATACACACCACGTCCGATCGTCCGGAAGCTTCACGTTGGCTCAAATTTGCTACCGAAAGGTTCGCCCTGGACCATCCCTGGACCATCGGTTGGAATCTCCGCCAAGTGTACCGGCTACAAGATTGAATATTATGTTTACAATCAAAAGCCCTTTGTGCTTGATACGCAGATACGCATTGAATCAAATCAGCAACCTTACAATCTGGTTCATATTTCATCAGAAACCATTAAAAAGATTTACTGAGTACAGCGGCGGAAAACCTCTCCAGAAATCTTCCCAAAAATACAATCCGTAATCCGATACTATTTATGGCCGCAAAAAGATGTCCTTCTTGTCCGGAGGGAGGTGGAGGTTCAGTTTTGGACATCGTCTTCGCCCTCCTTTCAGAACACAAATTACTTCCCGGTGTTGTTTTGGACCCGTTCTACCTCAGGAAAACTTCCCCGGGAGCCATAATTTATAGCTGGATCACTTTTCAAAGGTCAGATTTCTTCACCAAAAACCACAACAATCGGAATCTTATGGAGTTTTTTTCTTTCCTCTCCCTTTGCACACAATAGTACCGTACGAAGGTAGACACTTGATGTCCTTATTCTTGAGTGTTGTTTCAGAACAGAACACAAACGAAAGTCCATAAAACATCACCGTGCCTCAGGGGAGCTCGTTCTTTAATAAGACAATAAGGAGAGCGAGCGAGTACGGAATGGAGAAATTCGCATCTTTGTCCACTTGGTCAGTCAGTATGGCCCGATCGTAATAACCAAAAAGCCAGAGAAAAGGATTGTAAACGGCATAGTTTTCTCCGCCGCAAATCTTTTGCCTTAGTTCACCAACCGAACAACAGACCCAAACAAGAAGTTATCCCCTTTCGGAAGGTGAGACTAACCTAAACCACAAGCTTCATCCCCTAACAAGGCGCGTGTAAAGACCGGCACAACGGAGGAGAGAGAATAATTTTAATTGAAACTTTATTACGGAACCATTTATCTAATGGAAGTCATAAAATTCTAAAACTCCTGCCGGCTGGGCTCGGGTGTACATCGCGCCTTATAAAAGCTAATTCATGTTACGGATAATGAAAGTTCGTTATTACTGCATTTTGGCCCATGAATGTGCGCCATGATTCAATGGGCTGAGCGTGAGCTGAGGGAAGTGGCACGGTAGATAGAAGACTGGTGTTGTAAACGGGTAGCGTGGAAGTACTTTTTGTTGATTAGCAGCGGGATAGGCCTCGTTTAGAAAGAAGTGAGAAAATGAGTTTGATATCGTCGATGGATGCGGCAAAGGCTCCCGGAGCACGATGAATGAGGTGAAAATGAATCACCACCAGACCTGATGGGGGAGCAACAGGAAAAATGGAACCCTGTGACGGAAAACAAACGCGGCAAATGCGTGACACATTCGCCCGGATAGAACGGATTGATGGCCGCGTCATCCATTCAATGGGTGAGAATAGATGTTAATGGGACGGAAGACATGTTGCTTTTACTTTCGATTGGAAATGACGGGGAAACTCTTCCTCGTAGGTGTACAAGATGAAGTTTAACAAAAACACCTTAACATTCATCTTACACTCCTCTCAGCGTGTCTTGTTAATCTCATTATTGTACTATGAGAATAAACAGTCTGACTTGTTCATTCAAGATACTGCAGGGTTACCCGATGATAGAATGTAAAGTGCAATTTAGTAAAAAAAAAAAAGCGAGGATACGAGAGCAATCGTTGCGTCACTTCAAGAATATCTATGCTTCACCCTGGCAAACCGTGAAATAGGTATCCCTTTTCAGGAAATTCACGTTTCACCATATTGTCATTTACAATATTCTTCAAGTATAACGATGCCGTTCTCACATTGTTGTAGTATTGAATTGGTTTTCTTTTATTCTTTTTTCTTCTGCTTGTCGTTTGCACTCGCGTCCTCCTGAAATCTACCAAAAAAACTGCCTCATATTTAAACACGTAGGCTCAGTTCTCCGGGAAAGCTATCTATCTTCGAAAACTAGGTTAAAACAAATAGAATAACATCAATGCTCGAAACAACCTGACCGGTTACCTCCATCAATTTCCCCGTAAACTTGTTCTTTCTTCTTCTCCAAAGACATGCTACGAAAAAAAAAAACGGAGAAGATTGTCGAAACTGATACCCTTCACTAGCTCCTAAAAGACGGATGAATTCATTTTTCAAAATTTTATCACAAATTCTAGCCTTATCATATCGAAGCGGAATCGAAACCTTTTCTGGCATGAGCAAGGGGAGAAAATTATCATCCTCAAAAGCATACCGATTTATACTTTCAACACATTTCTGTATCTGAACGGTCTAGCGCTCGCTCCCCCTATTTTGGAACGAATTCCACCGGATTGCTATCAACGGAAGCTCCTGACTCGTTTCGTTTAACGAAGAAAAATCAATTTCAACCCTCCGGCGTACCTGTGTGGAAGATACGCCACAACAAGCCAATTCCGAGCACCGAAAACTGCGTTCGATTGCAATTTCTCCCTATCGCTCTCAGGGTGTCCCATTTCACTGTGGCAGAGAAGAAAACTCACCAAAACCTCTCAAATTCGATCATCATCATTAAATCTCATCATAATCGCATTAGAGCCGCAAAACACCTGATGTACGTATGCGTACGAGTCGCGTGCTGGATTTGGTGGGGGGAAAAACCGAAACTTTTTACCCTTCACTATCAGCTGCACAGACACCACAGTCAATCCTTTAAGAGGCGAAGAAGCCATTTTTGCTTCCCAATCGTTTTTATGAATGGGTTTTTCCTACCTTCTCTACCATGTGGTTGATTGCTTTGGAAAGCAGTACACACGACTTTGCTTACTGTTCACAACACTTCACTTCCCCACCGTATTTTAACGGCACGTCGTAGCGCCCCTGATCGATCCATCCTTTGGGATGGATCTCCTCCTACAGTGGAGAAGGAAAATCGACCCTTCACTCGTTTGGATAATGCATTAAACATCTCGGGGCGAACATCTTCATGCTGGGGTACAGCTAGTAGCATTCTTTCTCCGGGAAGAAATAGCCTCGGGTAGAAGGCGCATTATTATTACTCATTCATGCGTACAGCGATGTACGTGTCACGAAAAGGCACAACGGCAGAACACTCTCCTACGACACTCAAGGGTTTGGAATATTTCACAAATAAAATTCCACACGCAAAATCAAATTCCAGACGCACTTCCATGGGGCTGGTACATTTGGGAGATATGGAATTTGAAATGAAATGCCCATCGATACTCTATTTTACTCAAAAAGAGCTCAAAATTACGTAAAATTTCAAAGTTTGTATGAGGAAGGCAACTACACCCAAACAATCCTGTTTGCCATAGACGCGTTTCGCTCTTTACAACACAGTCACAATTGTCCAACAACTAGTAGAGTTTACTTTGTATTCTTTCATACACAAACAGATGCGAGAAAACAATCATCACTAATAATCAATGAATGTGATCATTAACGATGGATGATGTTTACTCGTAAGTGTGGGCAATGGGTTATGATAAAGTTTGTCTTTGTCTGGACACCTCTCTCTGGCCCCAAATATTCTACCAAGTTTTCATCCCCAGCACGTGACGAGTTTCTCTTCAAATGAGTTTTACTTTACTTCTTTCGATATTTGCTGCCAAAACATTACATGCTGTTCTTGGCTACACAACAAACACGTTGGCTCAAACCATGCTGTGACTTGCTACCATTACAATCAGATCTTTCAGATGAATCGCCCATCCCGTCGCCATAACTCATCGGCCCTCTTGACACCAACTCCAACCCTTACCGTTGAACTTTCTTCCAATCAAATTATGATTCCGAACCCATCAACAGTCTTTGTCTCTTGGGCAGATGTGTGTGTGTTTGTGTGTGTGTCGGTAGAAGTTTGGGAGTTGGGAAGGGACTGTAATCATTTTTTCTTTGCACGAAAATTACAAAACTCATCAGCACAGTACTTCTTCTTTTTGCGCTGCAGTTGTTCCCGATTCCATCCCACCGATAGGGAGACTTCCGGCATAATTCGTAGGGATAACCAACTTTCAATACTTGGCTGGCCCTTTTCTTGGGTGTACTTTTCTCTTCAGTTTTGTTTCCTATTTTTCAAGTGGAGCAGTTTTTATTCTCTTCTACCGGAAAGGAACCGTTTATGGAAGTTTTGTAAAGAACTGGATGTATATTTTTTGCTTTTCAATATAATAATAATACATTCAAATTATAACCTCTTCAACCATGCTGATGATGATTTCGTTAATACAAAACATAAACAAATTGAAAACATACATTAAAACTGTTTTCCTTCAAATTTATTTCAATCATAACGTGCAAGAAGAAAAACATTGTTATGTGTTCTCAAATGAGAAAAAAGAAAATCGGAGAAAAAACAACGCTCCCTTGATATCCTTACTATCCAGCATACAAAAACATAAACCAACGTTCCCCAAAATCACCCCTGGGAGCAGCAAAGATGAAAACTTACAACCGGAAGCAAACGCACCACGCCAATAATAACAATAACAATAAAAACCAATAAATTCTAATACTTTTCATTACGGCGAACAATTTTGACAGGTCGCTAAACTTTTTAATACACCCCACTAGGGTTGCAAAAGTGCCCAGAGAAACGAGGAAGGATACAGAGAAGATATCTGGCAATTTTTGTGTTTTTCAAAACGGTAAGAAAACCCGGAAACTTGCGTCCTACAAAGAGGTTCCAACAAGGGAATTGAAGGAAAAGCGTATAAAGAAGGATTGGAGCAAAGAAATATTTTTTCCTTTCTCCCGTGTTGTTTGGCTCTGTACGATTTGAAAGGTTCGGCAAAGCAACTCCCAATGCAGCAAACCGACAATGCTGGCAGGCTGTGGGCAGACATGGGCGGTCTTTCGGGGCTTTCGAGAGTCACTCTTCCGGATCGCCTTCAATTGGTTTCGGTCCCCCGAGCCCTCGGGTGGTCGGAACGGAAACCGGAAGCTGACAGCGAACGATGCGAAAACAAAAAAAAAAACACAAAACAAAACACAAACAACGGCGAGACTGGAATCCTTTTCCCTCTCACTCTTCCCCCAACGTTTTTTACTCCCCCGGTTGCAGTCAATATCGATGACGATGATGATGACGGTAAAGTGATTTAAGCCTTTTTCTCACTTTTTCAAGAGAGAAGGGAAAACAGGAAGCATGAAGGTAGGAACAAAAGGCAACGCTGGGAGAAAAACTTTATCAAGCCAATCGTACCGAGACAAGTTTCTTTTGCAGCGAATGTCTCACGGGCACAAATCGGCTTTTCGATGAAGTGGAGAACTTCGCCAGCCACATGCCGACAGAATCTTCATCAGCATGGGGCAAGGTTTCTTCCTCATTGATTGTTCATTTTCACTCGGCAAAGGGTCTTACTCTCGGGAACGTGAAACAACGCATCATGACAAATTTCCAACCATCATCATATGCTATCAACTTCAATACTTGGAGAACGGCCGGTGCTGCGACAGTTGGCCCCATCGGAAGGTGCTTCATCATTTTGTCAAGAATGTAGCATAAACAACATAAATAACCATCAATGGAAACGTAAAACTGCATTCAGTCGTTGACATCGTTCGGGCAGCACACATACCTTTAGGGAGGGTCGTTTGTTATGATGTCAGTGACCTCTCGTTGGGTGGTGTGCTTGAAGATGTTTTGCTTGCTATGTATACAAATTTGCCTTACAATATGCAACGTAAACTACAAAATAAACTTATAACCATTGTGTATGCACGATTGATTGCGGTTTTAAACTTTTTAAACTCAAGACGCGTTTAAAACCCAGCTTTCTAGAAGACAAATTAATTTCCAACTGCACCAGAACACGTCAAAGAGCTGACAGATGTGTCACAAGAAGGCAGTATCCCAAGTGACGTCATATTTTAAACCAAATACAATTGTTTCGATCTGCTCCGCTACTTTCGCCCTGCAAATCTTTTCATCCAACGATGCCATATGCTTTTGAGCTTCATTAAACTTTCATTGCCTCCGAAGCTGCAGAGATCTCTTGAGGTGCGATGCTTTCACCGGCTTCAATTCAATTCCACTCTTTCCAGGCGCGACAAAACTCACATGAATCTTCCACCGGCTAAAATAACAACAAGCGTTCCGCGAACCAAGTTCTGCCACAGAGATGTTACCGCACTGCCCGCGAAGACAGGCGAGGCTTTTGTGATAATGCATGCCGTAGCTGGAAATCCCACCGATGCCATAAATTACCCGTAAATAATAACACTATGTCAACGGAACTCAGGTCGGGCCGGGTGCTGGAGGAAGTTGGGGTAAGGCTTACGACACTGGATAGAAGATCTCATACCACCGCCATCACTGTCGGCACAACCTTTCGCCAGCCATACATTGGTTACATGTGGGGCAAGAAGTCGTTCCACTTACATCCTACCTTTAAGTCACACGCGTAATTTGAAATCTGTCTGCCAGTTGACTTTCACAGCAACAACCCCACCGCACAAAGAAAAGCTAGTCGAATGGAAATGTAACAGAAATATAACCACCCTCCACGACCGAGCGAGTTATTTATTTGTTTCACAACAGCTTCTAGACGCCACCAGCATAAAGAGCTCTCGCGAGAGTTACCAGTTTACGAGTTCTAGTGATTTTCTCTTACCTCATCATGGTAAATGAATCCTTTCGAAGCGCCACCAACGTTTCTAGAGCTTATATTAGGTTTTATTGAATTTTGCTACTAACTATCACTAGGAGCAATACCCATTCGAAGCCCTCCAACACACATCGGCTATGAATGTCTCATTCGTTACAGATGACGTCTGATCTACCGAGATCCTCTTCAACACACCTTAAGCGAACGTAGTAGAGCTCCAATAGCGAACAACGCATCTCTAGTGACATCTCCTTACGCTTTAGGTATGATGTGACTTACACACGCGAAAAGACTCCGACTCGAGACAAAAAGTTTTTGATTCAATCCAGACCACTTTATGAACATTCTTACAAGACTGCAATCATTATAGCCGTCTCGAGAACCTCACAGCGACGCATAATTGAGACACGCGTCAACCTGTCATTTGCGTAGCTGAGCGACAAATGCTTTGGTGAAGGGCTTTGGCCTGTCTGTAAAATATATTCCCGGAATACAAGTCCCGCAGAGCCACACATCTCATCCCTTAACCTGAATGCCAACAGCTTGCGAGGCGTATAATGTTCAAGTGTGTAAACAAATTATTAACAGCATTATCTATTTATTTAGGCAATACACCGAAACGGATGCTACTCTATCGCTTTCGTCACTTTTCTGGTGCGTTTGTGACATTAAAAGTTTAAACAAACAAAGCAGGATGACAAGCGCGTGCAAAAACTGTAAGGCCGACCTAGAAAAGCTTGCTCCCTGTTTTGCGCATATGTATATTCTAGAATGACACAAGGCCTCATAGAAAAAGGGTTACTAAGGCACGGTGGCCTTGGAGATGCTTCTAGAAGCGTATTATGTGAAAGCAAAGCAAAGCCCCAACCGGAAGGCCGTCGAAATGAAATGTAAACACTCGCTGACAGTCGTCAAAACTCGTATCAAAATGGCGACCGTCACCTATTTCTAGCTGTGTTGATGGAAAAACAAACGTAAAAGTATCCGGCAGAGGCTAATGTAACAAATCTTGTGTTCAAGGACCTTTTTTTTAGCACTCCGAACCCGAGCAAGAGTGAAATGTAGTTTACTTCAGAATTTTTAAACTCGATTCACCCACACATAAACACCAAGCACAAACAGGAGAAATTATTTAACAAATCGAATGTGTGTTTCGTTTCTGCTTGCCTTTCCGTAGCAAAAAAAAAAACTACTCAGTATATTTGTTTTGTTTGCACACTGGCGTAGGAAGAGGGACCCTGTTTTCCTTGCTTGCTTCTCCATCTAAACCAGAAGAAAGGGAAAAGCCCCCCCAAAGAAGGAAAACACCTCCCATGGGTGTATTTTGCGCCCTCGAGAAGAAAAAGGATGCCCCGTCCAGACCGATAAGGGCTAGGCAAATGAGAAAGGATAAACGCTGCAAGCAATTTGTTACTGTGCCGCTCGCTGTATGTGTTATTTTGCTGTGTTCTTTCTTTTCTTCTCGAATTCCAGCAAACTAAAGGACCATTCCCGGATCCGTTTCCCCACTCCCCAAGGTGTACGTGTATGGGGGTTGTGGCTGCGTTTCACTCACATCTTCTATACATCAGCTCCACTTCCAACGGCCAGGGGGAAAACACCTTGCCAGAATCGTTTTTACTTCCATTTAACCTTCATTCGAACAAGCACGGAATCACCCAACCTTCTTACAATGGCCTGCTCTGAAAGGAATTGGGTTGGTAAATATTTAGTTAGGCAGCCCTGACTGCCCACTACGACAGGGATGATGCTGTACAGCTTAAACAGTATTTTGTTGCCTTCCTTTCTCTTGCTGCGAGAAAACCAAGGCTACAAGAATTCCAAAAAACACACACACCATTCCAACGCAGTTCAGTTCTTACCGTGGAATACACACACACACACACACAGAGACACTCAGGGGTAAGTTTTGTAGTCCCATTCAGTAGTCAATAATGGACGTGCTTCGGAGCTTCCGTTGACAATCGTTTTTACAAATCGTTTTGCATTTGAATACGACAGTGTCCTTCTCGAGTGGTGAGGTTTTTGGGGGTGGATAAGGTTTTTAACAAACTAACAATCTTTACAGCAATACCGTTGGACAAAAGAACTCAGGAAGCTTCTAATCTTCACACACTTGCAACAGAGGACCGAACAAAAGCCAAAGACCCATCCTATCAACGAGTTTAATGGAAGTTTTCGTGTTTTTTCTCATTTCCTTGTATTTTTTATATAAAGGTACATTTATTTGAGGCAAGAACAAACACACAAACGAAACTCTCCCCTCTTCCAATAAAAACTTTATTTTTATTTCCGACAAGCATAAGCAAATAAGCTAACTCGTAAATGTTGTTTCAGAGGCGCAACCATCGACAACAGAATACGAAAAAAAACAGAATGTTATTCTTCCAAAAAGAAAACAGCCCACTTAGCGGCCATTCTATTCTGACATTCCATTTTGTGTGTCTCATTTCGCACACCGGGCTCAGAAATTAATAAGCTTCCCAGCAAGGGGTGCTATTTGTCTTTTCTCTCCCGGTTTTTATTCTTCCCCTAGGAACTGTCACCTCACCTTGCGTTTCTGCGCATGCATGCTTCGGTGCGGGTTGCGCTTCCGCTTTTCCATGGTTGTGTGTTTTTTTTTCCACATTTTGTTTGTCTAAGTGGCTGATAGTTTCGAACCAAACACCAATCATCTACCATTCCACCACACCGCTCACACCGCAAACGCAAAGAAAAGGAATCCACAGTCTACCACAACAGCGCTCCAGACGCCGTCTGGACTGATTATGGGCAATGCGGTATATTTTCGACAGAATTAGCCTCGTGTCGGGGACAATAAATAAAAAAAATACTCCACACCACAGAAAAAGGGAAAAACCGAGAAGCGGGAACTGTTCGCAAAGAAATCCCATTCACACTCACCTCCGTCTCGGCTAGGTGGTAGAAACCACAACCGGAAGTGGCGCGCTCATACTTTGCCACCCATGAATTCCGATTTCCGCCACCGCACACAAAACGTAGGAAGGAAGGAAGCGTAGAGCTTTCATCCATTTTACTGAGCCTCCATGCCTCCTGTCCGAACGACGATTATTTATGGCTCGACTGGGTCGAAAATCGGACGTCCCAGGATCCTCCGCTGGTTAAGGGAACTGGTCGGGCCAGTTCGTTGTCGATTTGCACGACTAAAAATGAGCTACTTCCTTCGCGGGAGCGGTTTGGTTAGGCTTGGCAAAGTCGTTTGTTCCATTTCCGATCAGTATCCTACTGTAGAACCGGGCGTCCAAAAACAAATACATAAATTACTCTCATTTTAATGTCGGGTTTCGGGTTCCGTCCTCTGGTCGATGGTGGCACCTTGCTTGCAAAAAAGGGAGAAAACAATTCCCGTTTTGTAAGGTAAGGATCTCTTTCGTACTGACATTCCCGGACAGCAAACACGGGCGAAAAATAAATTCGTGAAGTGTGCCTTCCCCAGTCTGACCACTTAGTGATGCGTTTGCCTTCACGCGCACAATCCATCCAATGAAATGTTTCCCGGAATAACGTGCATATAAACACCTTATGCTGTTTCCTGTCCGATAGCGATGGGTACGGTTGGGTAAGATGTGCATGTGTTTTTTACCACCCTCGGCACACTGTTTCCAAGTTTAAAAGAAGTTGAAAAATTGAACCTGGCCTCCCTGCACGTCATAAATATACTCATCTTGGTGGAAGGTGCACCAATGCTAGCATTCCACAAAACGTAAAAAATATCCCATATTACCTTCGTGCGTCGTCATCGTTTTCATTTTTAGCAGGCACTTAAGCGGCGTGCTACCGTTTCGTCCTACCACTCTTGGAAAGAAATACATTGCCACTTCCTACTGAACCTGAACGTTTACATTATCCAAACGCAGATAGCAATGCAGCTCAATGCAACGGTCGACTTACTTTGAAGAGCTTTCGGACGTCATAACGAAAACTCAACCCTAGTCGGTGAGCCCCACGCCTACCATGCAAATAAACACGGACCTCACATCAATCCGGGTCCAATTTAAATACACCTCCTCCAAGTATGTTAATTATGGCAAAAAGGACGACAACGCAATGGGCCCTCGGAATGGTCATGGAATGCATAAATAATTGCCCATTTTTTGCCTACATTCCTTACCACCGTTTTGACCGTCACTAAAGGTAAGCAAGAACCAAACACGGAGCTGGGAATTTTAATCCCTCCAAGACGCCTCCTTGAATGGGTTTATTATGCGTGATTTTGTTCCCCTACATCGCAAACGGCGTGAATGGCGTGTCAATGTTGTGGCCTCACAATTTTCATCCATCCACACACTCGCGCTACAATAAACTCGACCAGAGGAGTGCAAACAAAACGCGTCACGATCACCATTTGAAATAATAATGGATAGATATTCGTGAATGGGAAATGGCCCTTTGCTAGCCTACCCGCTCCATATGTCCTGTAATGGAGTCATTTGTTCCAAATATGAAACAATAAATGGTAAAATTAACGACCCACGCACGTCCGTGCGGGTCGTGTGCGATAAGTCAATCCGGGCCGGGAATGACCTGGCCATAAATTAGCTGGCCACGAATGCAAAACCATGCGCCCACTCCAAGGGTCTTGAAATGAGCAATTAATGCATACCGAGATGGGTTGGGTTGGGTTTTTGGCGGAAGAAAAAAGGCAGGTCGTAAGGATATCGATCCGTTGTCGGTATGTTGCCATGCTTCGTTGCTTGAAACCTTCGCAATTGTGTTTGCCATTGGTGCTGGTCAGTGCGTTTGAGCTGTATAGCTAAACGATTCTCCTGGAGGAATAAATAAACACTTCATCACCCAATCCATCAATTGCGCTTCGCGATTTCGTTAAATTACTGCAGCATTCTCGATTAATTATCATTTTTATTACCTTTTATTTGTGCGGCGTGATGGGAAAGAAGTTTTGGTTTTCTAACAACATTCTTTGAAAATCCCATTATATGGCGCTCATCTTCAGTGGTAAGGAGCCAACGAGACGCGAGCATGATGGTCTGTAACAAAATTTCCGTTTAAATTGCATCACTCCAGGAACAAACATTACTTATCTTAAAGTATTTTTCTATTGATTTCATTGGTCGTTCATTTCAACACCTGTCAATACCATTTCCCTCAATCTAGCAAATATATCATTTGTAAGACCCTTCTCCACGTCGCATCTTATACCCTCAATGGATAGCAATCTTCATTTCAAGCAATTGACAGAAACTTCATTAGTGTGTTTTGTATCGATAATGTTCCCTCACCTCACACCCGTAACATCGAAAGCATCATCCCATTTAGTGCAGCAAATGATGAAAATTGCCTCACTCAATGGTGCAAAGATAAGTGAAACCGGAACCGGGGACGTAACGCGCCAAACATCAACAAAAACGCAGCTGTGTACAAATTCCATCAAAGTTTACGCTTTTACCGGGAGCACGAATCCCGACTATCGCCCCGAGGGCAACCAGTGTTGCATCCAGCGAGCATTGGCAAGCTTTTACCGTCTTTGCTTGTGCTGCAACAAAAGCGTCCCGAGCCGGGAGGCAGCCGAGCGAAGTAATGGGGCGCCCGTGTAAGGAGGAAATGTAGGAAAACTTTTGAATTATGCATTTCGCTTTAGTTTTCTTACGGTGCTTGCAGTCGCAGAAGGCAAAGTCTTCGTTGTAACCGGTAGCTCGACTGTCCCCCATTCCAGGCTACCCTACAGTTCCATTTTTAACACCTTTTTTTTTTTTCGATGCACCACTATTTGCATCCTTGCATCCTGCAAGCTTGCTCGCTTTTTCTCGCTTGCTCGACCGACCGACCATCTGGTTCACTTAACTCGCCCATGCACCCCCGGGCTATTCGGAAGGTTTTCGCTTTCGTTTCCTTTGGTCTCGTTTCCTGGGTTCTTTTCACGTTCGTTTTTTTATTTCCTCTTTTCTTACCATGGCCAACCGAAGTCCTCAGTAGACTCTGCTTCCGGTATCGCGTGCTTGTGTCAGGCACGCGGATTCTTTTTTTATTCCACCGAACTGAAGCCACTTTTACAGCCAATCTTCAGCTGTACACGGTTGTCTTCAAAGAGAAAAGACTTATTGGGGGCATAGCAGGGGGAGTACTTGCAGAAGGAAGTGAAACAAACTTTTCAATATTGCACAGACATTCACGGGCGAGAAACAGGGATCGGCACCGGTGTGTAAGAAATTGTTGGCCCTTCGGTAGTTTTGTGTGCTTAAGTTTTCCTTTGCCATTCACCGTTGCATGTTTTCATTTTGCTGTGTGTCAGTTTTCTTTGGTCGGAAAATAATGTTCCATGGCAAGGAATTTTAAATGTGTTCGATTTCGTGCAACGATTAGATGGGAATGCGTTTTCCCCGAGTGAGCATCAGCTGCATAACGTTATCAGGAGTAAAAGTGTCCATTTTGTATTTTTATTTAAATAGTTAGAAAAGCTTGCAGTATGATGGCTAGCAGTGCATTACATTTCATAGGAACACATTGAATCCAATAAACTTGTCTTACGAACATGATGTGAAAGTAGTTAAAGTTGTCGCCACATTGATTAACAATATGTGTTGTTATTTGAACAATTAAACTCTACGATTCGATTAAGGCATGCAAATGCAATTCCATTTCAAAAACATTATCCTTGAAAAGCTTTTTTCCTCCAGCCAGCCCTCACCGTACGAAAGCTAAGCCCATCCACATTCAAAGCACTCTCAAAGCAAATCGAACGCCCACTCACTAAAATCCCGACTGCCCACGAGATCTATCAAAACAAATCTATCTGATTGAGGTGGATTCCCTGCCAGCCTGCCGCGGGTTGCTAGTTTCAAACACTTCAAGGCTGGCTGATGAATATTCAACGATATCATTTTTTTTTCTTCTTTACTCTCCACCTCAGCACATTTTCCAATCGCTCGGGTTCTTTACCATATGAGCTGAAGGATTAAACCGTGCAAGCCTTCTCTTGGTGCATGTTGTGGTCGATCGTAAAAATGCCGAGAGAAAAACATATACGATCGATTTCGAGATGTGTGCTTGAAAGTTTTTTCCCTTATCAGTTTATCAGTAAGATTATCAGTTTTTCCTTCACTTTTACTGCAGATATAAACCAAACCGCTGGGTTTTATGCTTCTTTTTTTCTTGCCTGCCTCTGGTTCCAGGCTTCTCGGTACGACCTCTTCCAAATCGAACGCTCGTACACCGTAACCAGGCAGTGAATGTGTAAGTAAATAAGCATACATTATTTAATGCTTCAGATGGAATCGCTTTCAAAGCGGCTGGACGTGGGCCG
>KB702892.1:0-13934 GCA_000349165.1 Anopheles christyi | reverse complement strand
GTTGCGTCGTTCTTCTTGAGAAATATCTATAGGGTGAAAGATCCACTTTAATTACAATCGCAATTGTAATTGTAGGTACTATCATTCTTCTACAGAGCAGGGTTCAAATTAGGGGGGGATAAGCCCCCCTGTATGTTATACCTTTTGCTACTAATATATATTTGATGATTTATATTAATGCTCATTTAAATCTTCATTTCTAAGAATAAGGATTCAGGGTTACCTGAATAATTGAAGGTCCACTATACCGTTCGTTCCACAGGTACACGGTTAATGCTTGCCGCAGGTATCCCTTTAAGTCAAATATCGCGTTTTGCAGGAAAAATGCCCTTAAATTAAGAAGTTTTATTGAAGCGGATGGTTTTAGCTATTAAGTTTATGATTTAATCGGATTTATGAAAAAAATTCGATATTTATACCTGCCTTGAGTCATTGCATTGTTTTGCGCAACATAGAATACCAATGAACGTAATCGATTTTTTATATTTATTCTAAAATTATCTACTTTTTATTACTGACAACATTCTGAACTTTTGTTATGACTATAACAAAGCTGACCTTTTTTGCAAACCCTTTACGTTTATAATATTTTGAATATTATAACAGAACCAGCAAGCCAAAACCAAAGCCGTTTACACATATTGAAATTTCATGTTTTTGCTAGATGGTATAATTTTATCCTCATCTAATAGAATCTTACCAAAAGCCCCTGTACGAAATGATTTGAGCATTAGCTTTGCAGCCATATTCACATCCGGACGAAGAACACTTGTACCATCTAACTGCTTGGAGCGTATCATTTTGTTTAAATGTACAGCATTGGCTACTAACACGCTGGCTATCGAATCGGTTGGTTCGCGCAAACCCATTACATCAACGTAGCGAAAATTTTGCTGCTTATTAAGCAGGAACAGAAGATAATCGGCAATCAGCTCTTCTCCAACTAGATGGTCCTGCAAGCATGAAACCAATGCTAAGCGTAGCCCTGTTTCAGTATCGGCGATGTTTGGCTCGAGAATGCCAGGCGTGTCAAGTAGGTAAATAGCAGGTTCTTCACAGATTTTGATACGGTTCAGGACACTCCTCGTAACTCCCGCCACCGCACCCACCTGACTCGCTCCTTTCTTATTCAAATGGCGATTTCGTAACACGTTTATTAGCGAAGATTTCCCAACATTTGGGACGCCAATAATCATTATGCAAAACTCTCGCTGACTTGACCGATTATATCGATCTGAGTTGTTGATCAAGTTTTGAGCCAGAGGCATCAACCTTCGAAGCCCTCGACAACTTCTACAAAGTACAATATGAATTAATGTCAATAAGAATATCCTTCTTTGCGTGTTCATACTTACTGGCTTTTACAATTAGTAAACAAAATGTGCATCGTATCCTGATTATCCTGCTGTAGTCGTTCCACTATTTTCCCTTCAACATGCTTTTCGATCAAGTCACTCTTGTTGAGAACCAATATATGGGGTTTAATGCCACTAATAGTGTGCTTAAATTCTGTGTTCCGACCGGTGAGCGGGATTCGAGCATCATGAACCTCTATTACGCAGTCTATCTGCTTCAGTTTCTGCTGCATCTGCTTCATACCCTTTCCCATGTGACCAGGAAACCAGTTTAGAAGCTCCCGTGATACAAACGGAAAGACTGTACGGAAGTTATTCATTGTTGCATTTACTCGGCTGTATTGTCCATACAAAGTTACAGCTTTGGGGCATACGAAATATTTGCTGATGGTTTAGGTGCAAGGCAGCTAAAAGTGGTAAAAATTTAGATTAATGTTATGGACGATGTAAATATGTGTAGAGACGGCATACATCTAACAGAATAACCCTTTTTGTAAGCAGACTTGTAATACTACCTGCACAAATATTTAATAAAACATGTTTTGAAACAAGAAATCAAAACAAACATACATGTCATGAAGCGAAAACACTTTCCTATTTTCCGGGCCGGTACAATTGACAGCACGAATATTCGAAAGCCTTTTTTGTGTTTTTTGTACCTTTTCCTTTTGTCGATTTGCCCATCTTGCACAGTGGATAATATAATGAAATTTTGGTAAAAACTTACGTATCAGCAAAGCAATCAACAGCAAACTAAATTAAACCCTTATGACCAGAACCACTTCGTTGTTTTGTGTTAAATAATTTTATGGCGAAAAATATGTCACCATTCCTTTAGATGCTACGAGTAAAAGAATATCATTAATGTAAATATGGAATATCACTATTGATATTTGGTATTCAAACTCTAAACTTAAAAAAAAATTAGCGTACAAATCACGAAGACGCGCAATTCAAAGCAGCTCACGGTTTCTATGGCAATTTTATTCGTAAACAACAGCACAACAACAGTTTGCATCGAAGAAAATCAAAACTCAAGAACTTATTCATTACACACAAATTAACGATCAAGTTATGTTTACAGTTAAAAAACAATCCAAAACCGGAGTTTATCGCACCAATGGATCCATCTCGAACTTTCGGTGCAGGTTGGTAGAGTTTAATTATTTTCGAGTGTTCCATCTACATTCACGTATGTTCTCGTTTCGCAGATTAACCATTCGAAAAATCCATTCCCTTATTGACGTACCAATTCTAGAGGGACTTGGTAAAAGTCTCGAAAATACAGAGTTGTCCAAAAGTGGTTCATACGAGGCACGTACCATTTCATGGCAAGAGAAAATTTTTAGTCGATACGAAAAAGATTATTATAGGATAAAAGAAAACTGTAAAACGGAACATCAGAAAAAATACTATCAAATGCTAAAAGCAGAACCATGCGAGCCACAACTTCTGTTTACGTACATTGATGAAGACAACTTCTACCCGGATGAACAGGCTCACCCAAATCGGCAGCAGTTGTCAGCACTTACGCACTCTAAAATTCAATCAATGCACCTTGTGGCTGATTTAGGACGTGAGGTGCTGCTGTTTACCCTTACGTGGGACCCGGAAGAAGGCATAATGACAGTATTTCCAGATTTCAATCATATTACCACTAACCCTTTCTATCAGGAAATGCGTGAATCCAACCTTCATATGTATCACTACGCTCTGGAGCGATGTTTTTCGGCAAATCCACTCATGCCAAAGACAACGAATCAAATTGCCTGCATAAGAACTAGTAACGTTGTAAAGTCGCCAAAAGTGGATCGTAAAGAACGATTTATAATCCCGAAACAGCTTCATCGAAGTTTACTCCTCTTACTCGAGATAGTAGGAGCTACAAATTTTGATTACGATGGCATTCATATACGCTACAGAATCAACCTTCCTATTGATGTAAAAATGGCAAACAAGAATAGTGAGCTAACAGGCAGCACACATGCTTCGAAACATCTGAATGGTTGTTGGCATTTTGCGCACTGCCACGAGCTTCTTCTAAAACTTCCGGATTCAAGCGAAGCACAGCTTTGTTTGGATGTTTATTTTGAAGCAATTTCTATCGACAGCTGGTTTCGAGAACGATATCTAGGGTAGGTGGATCTTACTGATACATTGATGTCATAAGTCAGTAGGGTTTTTTTTCTGTTTCGACCTCTATTGACGCGTAATCGAGATTAATCAAGCTTATCAATTCCAGCCATTCTCATCTTTCAATACCGCTAAGATCACAAATACACGATACAACAATCAACTTCATACAGTTGACCAACATGGGAAGTACGGCTGACAACATGGAAGTTTACCTCGTAGGCAATCGTCGCAAACTGGATTTAGCTGCGTTTTACGGCATGGTAAGTTCATTTGTATTCATTTGCTATTTTGCCTGAATAAACCAATTTATTAATAGCTTTTTTTTCTCCGTATCAACATTGATCCATAGACTGGAACAACCATTCTTAACAGATATGCTAGTGAGACAAGCTCATCCGGAAAGCTTCAAATTCGATTCCAAACTGTAAGGCAGCACGTTCCAAAAATTCTAAACGATTGTCATTTTAAAACTACAAGAAAAACAAAGAACATTACCCTGAAGGAGCTTATCACATCTTACAATGTAGCACGGGAACGACTGGAGGAATTCGTGGATTTGAATTATTCGTCTAGTTAGCTAATGATTTGTTCTTATGCATCATTCTGCTATTTTCTATAACTTATAATGATAATAATAATACTAGCATACATCTCTCTACGATATCGCGATAGAAGTGACTTATTCAGAGCGTTTAAATAACCTGTATACCGCTCAATGAGAATTGTCATTATAAAAATCAAGCCTGACTCTGCTCTGATCATTTCGGGCAATTCAGCACTGCTTAAAAACTATTGCTGGCGGTATATTTTTCCAAAACCAGACAACACAAACCAATATACAGCGGATAAAGAAATAACGGTAGCAGACGTTTTCTTCGTCACATGTTACCTATCAGCAAGAGTTTCATTTCATGGCATTTTTTCCTACGGAATTTCAATCAAACGCACACAAAATGTAGAATTCACCACCCCCTACCCCATCCCATCGTTCTTCACTTCTCGCTTTTTGTATATCTGCTTCCTTCCTGTGTGCATAGTTTATAGCAGAAACAGAGCACAGCAGAAAAGGGCTAGCTCGGAAAGGAAAGGAAGCCTTTGCCTTGCTCTCCGCTCATCACGCGCACTCTTGGCGTTGTAGAGCAAGTGGGAAAGAAAATTGGTTCCCTTCATCTCACCTTTACAATTGCAACGTTGCCGTGATTTCTCAACTGCTACTTTACTATCGCGCACTCTTCTTTTCTCTTTCTGCCTTAGGTGAGCGGCTATCTCATGCTGTTGCGCACTGTTTGTCTGTTTATCTGCTCTTTTCTTCTCTGCGTTGCTGCGATGCGTTGGTTTCAGGTTTTCTTTTGTACTTTATACCTCTTGCATTGAAACAAACAACACATTCACACACACACATATATATATGGATGTATATACACACACACGCACGTACCTTTGTCGATACACGCAACACGATGAACAAAAAAATATCAAGGAAAGGAATAAAGAGCAAGAACTGTACCAACAAGCCTCACAGCGGAATTTGCTAAAAATATATTCACAATCCACGGTACGAGTTTGTTGCTTGAGACATGTGCGTGTGAAGCTGGCACTGTTCATCGTTCGTGCAAGTTGTCTCTAAGTATATGATGGTAACGTAAAAATCATTCGTTAGCAACGGTGTGAGTTGTTTGTAGACAGTGGCGATCGTCAACCATTGCACCTGTTTGAGGCTCGAATAAAACCTGACTTTAATTGATCGACTCCGGGCGGGATACGAGACTTTTCTGCATCTGCACATATTGAGCCAATAGCATGAATGCCAAATACCAAAGATTTTATTCCATCTCTTCAATTTTTTTTTAATATTTAGTGTCTTGTTAGCATCTTCGAGAATGTTTCTATTAACAGTTTGTTCATTTAATAAAAAAAAAGGTTTCAGGTTAAAATGTTTAGGGTTGTTTGTAAATTTTAAAACCACCAAATTTTGATAGAATATGCTTTTTTGAAACGGTAAGTGGTGGTAGATGAAATAATTGATATTCTATCTTTTGTTAGTTTGATACTGTACTTTTACTCAATTATTAATATCTGTTACCCATTCATAATATTGCCAAAAGAAAATATAGTGGTTGACAATCAGGCGACCCCAACAGACATCTTAAAAACGATATTAATTTAAGTACAAACGAAAAAGCAGTATTCCACAAAACAGTAAAACTAACGTAATAAGAGTAAATAAGCGAGAATGTGTTTAGCAGATAGCAATAGTAGACTGAGAAAAGAGCGAGAGAGCAGTTAGGAAAGGTCACGCGAGGCCCGTTATAGGATATTTAGCTGTTCTCGACTGAAAAACCACGAAATAATAAGCAAGCATTAATGACGGAAAGGAAACGGAAGCACGGGGAAACCGTGAGGCGATTCTCCCGACAGCCCAGCCCTACGCATGTCATTGCCACGTAATGGAACAATATACGTTTGACAAACAAACCGAACGCAATGTGCCAGAAAAGGACGGAAACAGCAGCACCAGGGCGAGAAGGCAACAAAGTCGAATCGACCTGCAAAGATGGCGACGTTCGGGTGATGAAACTAAAATACAGGCGCGCTGCGCGTCACAGACGAATCGATCTTAAAGCTGATTAAAGTTGTGACGTTCTCTTCCCCGCAACGCCATTCCGCACCATGCTTGGACTTTAGCGCTGTTATTGTTCCTGTTTGCGTTCCCACCTCAGGCGGTGCAAAGCGAGCCAAGCGTGAAGGGTGTAGATGAAGTGGTGGTTACAACTGAGGGGTGTATGATTAAATTTGCGTATTGCGTATTGGAGGAATGTTGTGAGGGGAGGACGAGATGCCTGTTTATATTTGGCATTCACCCCGCTTGCTGACACTGCTGTCCGGTTGTTGTCTTACTAGTCCGTGTCCCTGAATCTATACACCTCTAACACAGCAGACTTTTTTTCGCTGTTTGCACCATTTTCACCTACATAAAACGTGAAAGCGCCGGAGCTACTTTACTACTGCTTCGCGTAATGCTCTTGCTCACACACCACCTGCAGGAAATGTATGGAACGAACATACATTTTTTTAAGTTAGGCAAGAATAAGCACGCAAAAATTCGGAAACTGACTGCACATTTTATTTTGTATAATGATAAATGATGTTATTTTATTTAAGCCTGCGGTAAAAATACCTATGATATTTTTGTATGTTTACGTCTGTGGTAAAAATCGCATGAAAAATACGTAATTCAACTATTATACTCCTTAACACTGATCATGTACCAGTATTTGTGTTCTAGCAGCTGGTTTTGAGGATCATATTTATTTTTGAACTAAATTTCGACTTTGGCAATATTTTCATGGGCTGGGAATAATATGGTGTGTACGTGTATGTAGTATAATACACATCGCTACAGAAGACGAGTACCAGAGGTAATATTTTATGCTGTTACATTTCTTTTCATAGCACATTTGTGCGATTTTTTTCTTAGACGCGAAATTGTAAGCCCAACAGTGTTGGTATGGGTGCAGCCGCTCAATTTCATGTTTTATTATGTAGCATAATATCAGCCATTTCGCATTGTCGACGTTTACGCTGCACAGGGTAGAAGTGTGCTCATCATCTGACCAGTGTTTTTAGGTTGAATTTGAAAGTAGTAATTGAAATGATGCTCTTTTAAAGTGTATATAAGTGCATAAAATAGAAAAAATTTGAAAACTGTAGGTAAGTAAGATGGTAAAAAGGGTAAAAATGTATAATTGCAGCAGTGGAACATCAGCAGCGGAAACGTCGACGAGTCGAAGCGAATCGACACCAATACAAGTAACACGATCGCAGTAGTAGAATAGCGTGCATACGAAGAACGGGCGTTACGGTAGTGTTTGTGAATCATGTTGCTGAAGGTGTAGGTTTGAGATGAAGTTAGAAGAAAAGCAGCATTACGTACGCATATGGGACGCAAAGAGACAGCGACTGTCCGTTTTTTTTTTTTCGTTTGAGAGAAATCAGAAGAATAGAAGTTGCGTCCATCGTAGCTTGATGTGTTAAGCATCAGTGTACTTGATGGAACGTATTTTCGCTTGGTAAGAAAACTAGATTTGCACGCATAGCAATTGCGAACCCCAGCATTTGAAGAGGATTTCCAGAAGTGTGTACGTGTGCGGACTTGCTCGACACGTTAGTTGGTAGTAGTGTAGTGTGGTGTATACGAAAGGGAGCGCGTATGGGTTATGTGTTACGCGAGAGAGAGAGTGCGGCCAAGTGTGTTTCACGGGAAAAGAAAATGGCCGCTGTCGCGTGTGCAGCACCAGTTCTGTAGTGCTCCTGCATAAATCGTTCAATTCCGTGCGGTAAAGAGATTTTTCGAGTGTCCATCTGTGCTCTTCCGGTATCCTTAAGGATTTCGAATACCTGGACGGTAACATATAGGCTCGATCGGAGCTAATAACGACGGTATACACGAAATTGCAGAATCTCATCGTCATCATCACCGTCCGTTACCGCCGCCATTCGCCGTGGTCGTCGTGGTCATTTGAAGTTGAGGTTGTCGTCATCGTGCGGTGCAAACCATCGTGTGCCTGAAACTATCTAAATCCTTCAATGAAATCAGGCCATCGCTTATAGAAAACCGTGTAGTGTTTTGTGGAAAAGGTAGGCGCAGGCTGTGCTGGGAAGATTCCGGATCCCCGGATTTACTGTGTGACCGATGGTGGTCATAGAACCCAGGCCTGTTGGTTTCATCATCACATTAGGTCCATACTTACGAGAGGAGGTGCGGATGAGGTTGAAGTAGGCGATACTACCAGATCCATCCAGATGGTGTGGCTAATTGTTCACGACGTCGATTCTAAAATGAAAACCATGTGCTCGTTTCGGAAAGCACTGGCATCGAAAATGTGCAGTGTTAATTTCCCTGTTGTTTTTTGTCGTGTTGCAAATTCTCAAAATCAATTATGTGTCCCGATATCCCTATACTCGATAGTTTCAGCCCTGAAATAAGCTATAAAGCGAATGGTTGTAATGTTAGTGCTGTGTAGCTATGTGCATGGTGAATAATTTTTTTCTTTATCAAGGCTGGTGAAGTCAAATGACTTTGGTGATGCGATATCGGAATGTTAAGCTCCAAATCCCTAGCCCAGTGATTTATTTTTCAAATATGTTTTATAAATCTTACACGTGTCCGAGTGTTTGTTTTTATACTGGAGCAAACTTTATAAAAGTGTGGTACACTCAAATTGCAGTGCATAGTGTGATTTTTGGAATATTAAGTATGTGTGAGCTGGTGGTTAAGTGGAAAATTGAAAATGTAAATTTTGATTGTTTTTCTTTCTTAAAGAATGTGGCATCCGTTTTAAGGCAAGATTAGTGAAAAGGCAAAGATGACGACACTTTTTGTTTAGAATACATGATTAAAGTATATTATGTCATGCTTTGTGGCCTTTAGCTTCGTTGGGCTGCAGTAAGTGATGTTTGCTGAGGTGAATGTTAAAATAAAGTTCTCTGAAATGACGCACGTTATGCCCCCAATTATGGAAATTACCACCATTGATGTACTTTTATTGATTATTCTGGAATAGTCGTAATATAGGAAAAGCAATCGCCTTGAGTTGTGAGGAAGCCCTACTTTACAATGATTCTTATATGATTTTCCTTGGGTGATTGTTGAACCAAGAACCCCGTGATTCCGCAAGCCACTTGTGCAGGGTGTGTCTCACATTTTCCAAGCATTATTTTCTAATATTTGCTCTTCTTCCTTGCTCATCGTTAAAGACAGGGCCTTATCCATAAAATTGCTTCTCTTCTTTCCTCTCTCTGTGGGACATCTCTCTTTCGTTTACTCTTGCTCTTGTCTCGTTTCTCGCATATCGCTTGTGTACATTTCCTTTGCCACCCAGTTATACCAACTGAAATGTGTGAATAATTGTTCCAATATATTTGAAATGATAGATTGGGTATCTTTTTTCTTTTTTTTTTAAAATAATTAGCTTATTGTTGAATGTTGTGCACAAAAGATTTAAAACTTGAATTAATTTGTTGAAACCATGTTAAATTTAAAAACTATTTTCCGATGGCAGAAAGATAAGAAGTAAAACAAATGAAATTTCGACCAACATTTTAGTGGGATTGGCAATTGTTATATGCAACCTCCTACTGTTGTAAAGAATTCACCAGAGTGGATTTACGTTTTGTTTGGGGCTTGCGTCACGTTACAGATGCAAAATTTTGTGGATAATATTGCCAGAGGATTATGATGTACAATCTAACATTGTCGAGTGCCGTGTTGTTGAATTACCAGGACTGTGCTTATCTTTTACTCTAGTGCTCATGTGGGTGTGTATCGAGTGGCAATCTGAATATCGAAATAATGTTTTAACGGTACAAATATTCCATCTTCTGCTTCCAGTTATGTATAAATTTATGAAAGAATCAAAAATACATTTTTTCCATTCGATTTAAATGCCGTAAGAATAAAAGGGGAGTCGTCCTAATAGTTTGAAATATAAGTGTAAATGTGTGTTTAAGGTTATCGCTGGTATTACGAAGTGCTTAAATCTACATCTGCAAAAGTGAGTGTTGCGTTTAGCTCCTCTTTATTTATGTGAATTTTGGAAACAAAAGTGAATGTGTGCGTGAGCAAGTCTGGGAGAGCAAAGAAAAGTAAAAAAAAAAAATTAAAAGTGTGTCACCATTAAAAGAAGCGGTATAATTCTCGGCATATTTCCATCGCAGTGTAGTTTGGGATATGGAGCGCAATGGAGGAAGGAAAAAAATAGCAACGCATACTAGTGTACTGTTCTACTAAAAGATGGTATGGTGTTGTGTGAGCAGATCATAAAGAAGCAGCCTCACTGTGTGCAGTGCATCGTTGAATACACCAAGCAAAGTAGTCGAAGGAAGAAAAAAAAGTGTGGATAAAAAAAATAAGGTGGCTCTCTGGCAGAAAATAGCAGAAGCATTGTGTTTCCTTCACCCGTATTAGTGTTGTGCACGGATACACACACACAACACACACACACACCAACGCACACACACTCACATACATACACACATACACACATCATCATCAGAAGTATCCTAAAAAAGCAAGGGGAAGGTGAAGGACCACACGTGCTGTTCATAGTGCTGTGAGCGAAGGGAAATCGTCGATTTTTCACATTTTCCTGATCCTTTCCCCCTCATTTCGCAGATTGGGTCTTCAAGTTCTGTCTCGGCAGCAGGAGAATCGAGTATAGTGCGTATCTTGTGTTAGCACCATTGCGGTAGCTTCAATAAGAGTGTGTGTGCGTGTGTGTGTGTTTCTCTCTTGTGTGTATGTGCATGTGCTGCGCCCAGTGCAGTAATTTTGCGAGCGAGATCGAAACGATGCGCTGAAGATATTATCGGCATGAAATGGAAGCAGCCACCATCCGTTCAATGCAGCAGGTCGGGCCAACCGGACAGCGGACCGACTCTGGCCCCTCACCTCAACCGCCGCCGCCTGGAATGTCGTACCAGCAGCGCGTTCAAACTGCGACCGCTGCACAAATTCATCGGTAAGAAAATTGATGCATTTAACGAGCCCGGTAACGAAGCATATATTTTTGACTCATTTGACATTTACAAAGAGTCCTTTCTCTTAAATAACGTTAGAAAAAAGGTTTTTGTTCTACAATATTGTAGCTTTTGTGCTGCAGTACTTCCTGCTACACATTTCCAATATAAAACATTGCTATCTAAGGTATGAAAATCATATATTATAAATAAGACCTTTATTATAAGGAAATTCAGTGATGTTCGTTCTACTACTTTAATGTATTACGTGGTCATCCCAAGAAAAACCACTTATCATTGAAAAAAGTGCTTGAAATTACGTTAATTCCAACTAAAAAGCTTGATAAATTTCTGTAACAATAGTTGTGTGAATAATGAGAAAAATTAAGGAGAACAGAAGGCATACTTATATTAAGCTTTATTAAATTAAATTAAAGAGGCATTTCAAGTGCGTAGTATTACATTAAAGTCAAATGACTGGCTCTCATTAACTAGCCCAAAATTCAGTGCTGTGGGAAAAACAGTGAATTCCTTCTTAGACAAGTCTTTGCTTTTGCTTCTGACATTTTTTATTTCTCTTTTTTTGTACTGAATGAAAAAGAATCTGAATTCTTCTTTAATATGCTGTAGATACTCACATATATTAAAATTTGTTCAATGTTATAATATAAAAAAAGGATGATTGTACAATTGTTCATTTGCACTTTGAATGAATGTAAAACATGATTGATAATGGATTTGACCAAATGAAAAAGCAACTATAATATGAACATTTTGCAAAACTTGCATATGTGATCATAGTGGCTTTATACAGGCTTACTAGATTTTTATTTACCAGATGTTCAGTCTTTTCTACGGGCGGACAGTCCGGATAAGAATTGAACTATGTCAGGCCTTAATAGGAGCCGGCGCTTCTATGCATTAGACCATCGTGCTCTGACCCATACATTACATTATTTATTTTTATTTGCATTCTGTGCTACATCTTTTTTAATCCGCGACCTTCAGCTCTTACGCTTTTTTAATGCATTTATAATTGATTAGAAGTTTTGCATTATCTGATGTAACGGTATTATTTAGGTTGTTGGGTTTGGATAATCCTTCAGTGATTCTGCATGGAGGAAAATTAAAAGAATACATTGGAAAACCAGGAACCAAAGTAGTTCTGTACGTTTTACAATGATGTTATTGATAAAAGAGCGAAGAAAATTATTTTCAGTTTAAAGTTTATATTACTGCATATGGAATACTGGATTTTCTATTGCAGTATCCTCATAGATACAAATAAGAAAGTCTGTATTGGTCCGGCATGACAGTGCAGGTTGTTGGGTGCAGTGTAGTTTTGGCCTACCACGCTCTCTCCCCACCTCACGGTATTGAACTGCCTAAAGGACTTAGAAGGTTGGGTCGTCCGGTTCCATGCGTATGTCATGCCCAGCCCACCGTAGTTTGGCGAACTTGATTCACTGCACAACATGGAACAGTTCGTAGAGCTACCAGAGTATCACCATCAATTTGGTTTTTGCTTCGTTTATATGCAATACAAGATTATTCGACGCCTACTCCATCCTTTGGTAGGCTTCAGCTAGACAGTCAAAATACAAGAGAATTTATGATTTTCGTAATATCTATTGCTCTATATAGCTGATATGCCATTGGATTTGTCCTATCCAAAACTCATTAAGTGGAAATCAATCATTTTCAAAAGTCTTAGTTATTGGACTGTGTACTGTATGTATTTTATGTGGATATACCCATCAGTGACTTGATATCAAGGCATACGGCTGGTAGGATACGGACTAAACCAGACATGTGGCTTCACCTATGTGGTCCGCGGAACATTTGTGAAATTATGAAGCCTAGTAGTATTGGCTTAGTTGAGAATCGTCTTACAACTGGAATGATCATACAACTATAATAAATAGGGAAATTAATCAAATGTTCTTTGAATATGATTATCGATCAATTGATTAAATAATGTGTATTATTGCTTCATATGTTGTAATTTATTGTGCAAGAGCAGAACAGCAAGAAAACTAGGCTTGTAAATTGTATCCAATGTTGTATTTGTATTTGATCTCATCACCTATCGTTTTTATTTTTATTTTTGGATTAGTTTTTGGATGTGCATAGGTATGTAATATACTCGCGATAATTTCGTCATTCTCAAACCAATGTTCGGGTATGAGGTGGGACCTATTATCATCATCATTATCTCGGCACAAATATCACAACTTAAACACTTTGCTAAAGTGAAGAAAACTTAAGTTTTTAAGTTAGGAGGTCACGCTTACATTGGCTGATCTTAAACCCGCTTTAGATAAATATTAACATTTTGCGTAATTTGATATTTCTGAAGTGATAAAGAGCATGCAAGTTACAAAACTGGAATACCAAAAACGTTTCCAGGATTCTTATTTCGCGTCTGTGCCTGGTTTATCTCGGCTTATAGTTTCTCATCCCTGGACTAAAGGATTCCAGCAAGCATTGCTAAAGTTGAGATTTAAAATGTTTAGCATCAGAGTATCCACCCTGTAGGAAAATCTAATAATTGTCGATTTACGCAGAAGATATTCGTTTTATATCTTAACTATAGTTATGATAAAGACTTATGCCGTCCGGCCAGCCTATATAGGGAAATGAGATTTGTTTTCACCACGCAGCCGGATAGAAAAGCCAAAGCTTTGATGTGGGGGTTGATCCGAAAGGAAAACGATCCTATCCGGCCTTATAAGAGAGGCGCGTCTGTCGAATAATACCACCTAGTCGCCCTAATGTTATTCAGTATTACATGAATTACTTATTATAGCCCTAAAATATATTAAATACGCCCATCCATGCACCTATCCGCCTATCCGTGGGTGCAAAATTGTATTTAAAATGGTAATTGATGCACCATATATGTAATACAAGTGAAGATATTCA
>KB702881.1:0-22491 GCA_000349165.1 Anopheles christyi | reverse complement strand
TCGTCTTCGTCGTTGGTGTGCCAAACAGCGCACAATACTGTATTTACTACTCATTAGCGACGGTAGTAGGGTAGTTTCACTAATTGGACACTCGTCAACTGAGGGGGACGAAGATGTCTTTGTGTGCGATTTTTTCTCTAATTATTTGACTTCTTCTCGAGCTCTCTCTCTCTCTCTCTCTCTCCTTGCTTTTAGGGGAGGGATGGGAACGAATCTGCCACTGCAGTGTTGTATCTCTATCCCCAGTTCATTAATTCCGTTTTTCAACTTTTTCCTTCGCATTGTAGATCAACGGTTAGAGCTGGTGAAACGGTCGCAGGATGATCCGGATCCGGTCAAGGGGCAGATCATTGTGTCGTTAATGTCGCGAGACAGTGCCACCGGCGGTACGCCATTGGCAATCGTGAGCCCAGCCGGAGACGTGCGCGTTCCGGACGATGACGATGCCGCGGACGAATCACTGTTCGTCGAGCAGCAGCAGCAGCAGCAACAACAGTTGCCGCAAGGGTGGGAAGAACGGTCGACACAGAATGGCCGTACGTACTACGTGAATCACTACACCAAGACGACCCAGTGGCCACGGCCAACGGAACCGGCCGGTCCGCCCGTTCGGCAGCAGTCGGGAAACAATGCATCGACCACCACACCCTTAACCGTCAATGGGAACGTTAATGGTGGGGGCGTTCCGCAACAACAGCACATACTCGGCAGTCCAACCAGCGCAGCGAATGGTGTTGGGGGGGAAGAGTCCGGTTGCCCCATGATACCGGCCGGTCCGTCCAAGTCTGCCACCAACAACAGCATCAATAGTATTCAGTCGAACGATTCTGGCAGCCGGCGGCACTCGGCCGAAATACTGGTCAGCTCGAACAATAAGGAAAACTGCATCCAGCACCATCAGTCGCAGCAGCAACATCATAATGGGAAGGAGCAGTTACAGCGGACAGTGAAAGATGTGGACGGTGGAAGGGATGGTCTAGTAAATGGTAATGGTGGTGGTGGTGGTGGTTGTGGTGGTACTCCCACTCATAATCGACATCGAAATGAGGCGAAAAGCCCGGTACGCATACAGGATGAATCGATCCTGATCACGCCGAGCTCCTCCAATACGAGCCCGCTGAGCGAAATCAATAGTCCGATAACGTCGCCTAAGCAGCAGGACGTGTCTCCGCGCTCTGGGAACGGTGGAAGGTAAGCTATCGCACATGGAACGTGTCGCAATATGCTAATTTCTCTTTCCTTTTTTTTCTTTTTTCAGAGAACCTCAACCTGTGTCCGGCATGACGAATGCCATTGGAACGCTTTCGATCGATACACCTCCGCCTAGCTCAGTCCGGTCACCGTCCAGCACCACGAATGCATCCAGCGGAGCAGGACAGTGTGTGGTGGTGGTAAACGGTACCGGCGCAAATGTAACGAACTTCAGCAGCCCGAACCACCAGCATCAGCGCAGTGCGGGCGGTGGTGATGCAGGACAGTCTCATCCCACAGCGAAACCCACGGTGCCTTCCTATCTGCCGTTGAGTTCGAGCAATAATAGTAACAGCACTAACGGCACTACGAATGGCAATGCTGGAACGGGAAGCACTAATACACACAATGGCGTCAGCAATCATAGCAATAGTTCTTCCGCTCCCGACACTGTTGGCGGTGGAGGAGGAGGAAGATCGCAGCAGCACCACCACGGGACACCGACTACCGGTGGGGACAGTGGCGGTGGTGGTGGTCATCGGGAAGGGTCGGCATCGCGGTACCGTCCGCGATCGGGAAGGCACGCGGATGATCCCAGTCGGCGGCGTACCTCCCGCGATAGGCCACCTCGACCATCGATGGGATCCAGCGGTGGTATGGGAGCACATCAAGCCCGTCCCGGTGTTCCCTTTATACGACCCGCGGTCGATCTTCCTCATGGCTATGGTAAGTGGACAAACTATTACTCGGCTGTGGTCATAAGGCTAACAAATGTTGGTTCCCTTTTTTTTTTTTACTCAGAAATCCGTACAACGCAACAGGGACAGGTGTACTTCTATCACATACCAACGAAGCAGTCGACATGGCACGATCCTCGGATACCGCGCGATTTCGATACGCAAAATTTGACCACGGAAACGCTCGGCCCGTTACCGCACGGTTGGGAACAGCGCAAGACCGCATCCGGGCGGGTGTACTTCGTTGACCACAACAACCGTACGACGCAGTTCACGGATCCGCGGATAAATATGCACATCCTGCAGATGATACGGCGGCAGAACAGTGCGACCGCTTCACCGCCATCGACTGCTGCCACCACGACCGCCAGCACGAACGGATGCTCGTCGGTCGCTCTGTCTCCGCTGTCCGGTGCAGGGCCGCAAGTACCGAACGGTGGCAGCGGCGGTGGAACAAGCCGGCATGCAGCAGCACTGGCAGAAGCGGTCAACGCAATTGCCAATGGAGTAAGTAGCCCGTGGCGGGCGTGTGCTTGTGTGGTGTGCATAGTAAGTCAGATGGAAATGAGTGAGTTAACTCTTGTCAGTGAATGTCTACGAAAGATGGCATTTTTAAAACAGTCGTTGCCACAAAATTACACACCCAATTCATCAATATTTGGCAATATCTACCAATGAGGGCAACCTCTAGGACTGTAGGTTAACCACATTTGTGCCTTTAAAATGAAACGATACATGAAATATGGCGCGCTTCAGAACCCGAGCAAAAAGCAACGGCTGCACGATTCATTTAGAGATTTCACTCACCATTTCAACTCATTAACTCTGAGCTAACTCACCGTACTATCATGATTATTGTGCACATTCGTATGCTAATGTACATGTAATGTATTGTTTGCAGGACCTGCTGCACCACAATTCGCAGAGGAGTATAGCAACAACCGTGAGCCACAACATTCCCGATCTACCGCAGGGCCTGATGGATAGTGCCGATCTGCTGCCAAAGTATCGACGCGATCTGGTCGGCAAGATACGGGCGCTACGTCAAGAGCTGCAGCTGCTGCAGCCCCAATCCGGTCACTGTCGGTTGGAGGTGTCTCGAAATGAAATATTTGAGGAGAGCTATAGGTAAGGGAAAACATGTACACCAGATGGAACGTTTAATTTTATCGTTTTGCCCCATTTCTTCTCTCTCCCCGATTGAAGACTGATCATGAAGATGCGTCCCAAAGATATGCGCAAGCGGTTGATGGTGAAGTTTAAGGGCGAGGAGGGTCTGGATTATGGTGGTGTGGCCCGCGAATGGCTGCATCTGCTGTCCCGCGAAATGCTCAACCCGCAGTACGGACTGTTCCAATACAGCCGGGATGATCATTACTCGCTGCAGATCAATCCCGATTCGGGTATGTTTTCAGCTACCGATTCACTTTACGGCGGTATAATAAAGTGAACAAGTAAAAGTAGTAGCGTAATAACATGGTTTGCTTCCCATTTCAAGGCGTCAATCCGGAACACTTGTCATACTTTCACTTTGTCGGCCGCATACTCGGCATTGCCGTGTTTCACAATCACGTGCTAGATGGGGGATTTACACTGCCGTTCTACAAGCAGCTGCTCAACAAACCGATCACGCTGTCCGACATCGAGGACGTCGATCCGGAGCTGCACCGTAGTTTAACATGGATACTGTACGTATTATTCTTACTAAAAAGTAGGTTTGTCAGGGTTTTATCTGACTTTGTGTATTTTGCGCAGGGAAAACAACATAACGGGTGTAATCGATTCAACGTTCAGCGTGGAAAACAACAGCTTCGGTGTGCTGAAGGTGCACGAGCTCAAACCGAACGGTGCCTCCATCTCGGTCACCGACGACAACAAGCGGGAGTACGTGAAGCTATACGTCAACTATCGGTTTATGCGCGGTATCGAACAGCAATTTTTAGCTCTCTCGAAAGGTGAGTTTTTTTGTTGTTTTGTGCTGTGGGATGTGTATTGCATAAGGCATTGTTATTTAACCATTTTTTAAATTTCTATCAGGATTCGGCGAACTCATCCTTAGCCATCTGTTGCGACCATTCGACGAAAGGGAGCTGGAGCTGCTGATCAGCGGTATTAGTCAGATCGATGTGACCGACTGGAAGGCGAACACGCGGCTCAAGCAATGTACGGGCGACACCCCACAAATTGTATGGTTCTGGCAGGTTCGTAACTTCAATTTTATTTTTTAACGCAGTTCAATATGTTATAAAACACAACAAAACACAACACTACAAAAATCCCTACACTTTCCAGATCGTGGAATCATATTCACCGGAAATGCGCGCTCAGCTGCTGCAGTTCGTGACCGGATCGTGCCGCGTACCGCTGCAAGGCTTCCGTGCACTACAAGGCTCAACCGGTGCGGTTGGACCACGGCTATTTACCATCCACCTGACGGCGGACGTACCGATCCAGAATCTACCGAAAGCGCACACCTGCTTTAACCGGCTCGATCTACCAATGTACGATTCGTACCAGCTGATGTACGACAAATTGACGCAGGCCGTCGAAGAGACGTGTGGATTCGCTGTCGAATAGTGCGGGAGAAAGGGGAGATAGAGGGAAGGAAAATGTTTTAAATCGTATCATGATGTTACGGGTGTTTTAAAAGCTGCTAGACAGGACAGAGAGAGCGAAAGAGAGAGAGAGAGATAGTCGATTTTTAAAGTTTCTGAAGTACAGAAAAAACAACAAATTTACGATTTTGTGTGTTAGTTTTGGGGTTGCGGGGAGACATAATGGATTTCCACCCAATGAAAGCAACACGAGAAACACGTGTCTTCTTGTTCTTTGTTTTGTGCTTGCGACACGGAAAACTACCGTTAAAAAGGAAAGAAACGAAACGGACTGAATTGTTTTCCTTTCGGGAGAGGATCGAACCACAAAACCGACAGGGAAGAAGGGTACGCGAAAGGAAAATTAATTTACCGTCAATTGTATTGATACGATCCGTGAGATGCAAGTCTTCTTTGCGTTCACCAAACAAACAACAAAAACAGTCCTTCCGCTGTGGGATTAGACCTGCAGCAAATCACAGGATGTTATTGTTGTCTCTGAGGAGTTGCTAGCGTGAACACAATCGATTTGTGTGTGTGTGTTTTTTTTAATAAATCCGTTACGCGAAAAAAGTGAGAATTGCCGCAAAGTTATTAAGAAGCAAACAAAGAAAATGAACTAGTAAAACAACAGTAGATCGGGGGAGAAGAAACAAATGTATTTGAGTAAGGAAAAAGGAACGCGTTCGATTATGAATTTGAATTGTACGTGATTGATGAAGGAAGGTTGGGATGTAATAAAAGATAAGGGGCAATCGAATGCCTACAACTGTATGAGGTGTTGCGATGTAGAGAGAGGTAGGCGACAGTACGAGTGGTACTGAGATAAAGCAAGTAACGAGTGATATAACTATTCACGTTTAAATATATTATATATGTAACTATAAATGTTATAAATGTAAAAAAGTATAAAAAACAAACAAAATAAGAATACAGAGAGGGGCGAAAGAGGGTGCGAGTACGCATGTATGTATGTATTGTATTGTACGAATGTAAAGAAGAGACATCGTCAGTGTTGGCAAGCATGGCAGGAGGTGGGTTGGACCAACGAAGGAAAATGAGAAGGATATGTGGATGGCAATTTGGCACGGATATGTGGGTAGTTAAGAAAACCAACAACTTCCAACGATCGAAGGTCGGATGGGATTTTAAGGGTCTTGTTTTAACAAGAGTGCTTCAAGCTTTAACGTTAGGATTGGTGAGATTAGCATTGGCCCGTGGGTGGCAAAAGGGTTAGCAAAACGGTAACAGCAAAGGATGATTGTATGCCATGAACGATTTGAATACACATATCGCCCATCCCCAATAGCCCTTGGTACTTGGGGAAAGGGGAAAAGGCCCTCGGCTGGTAATGAAATTGTTTATTTATTTGTATTGTTTCATTTATTATTTCTTCTTCCGTGTTTTTTAACGAGGAAACCATTTATCCAGGTGGTCTAAGACGGCACTAGAGAAAAAAAATACATCCAAAAAATGCCATTATTCGTTGTTACTGTGTAAATAGGACGAATGGAAGTGGTATATAAAGACGAGGGCGTTAGTTTTCCAACCCCGGGTATCGAACACTACTTTGCCCAAAATGAATTTAAACTTAACAAAACAAAACAAACATAAAGCCTGAACATAAGAGCTCTTAGCATTTAAATATAGCACTACTACTGTTTTGCCTTTTCCCGTTGGGTAGTGTTTCGCTCTTAAACCATGTTAAAATTCTGCGCCGTAAATAGCTCACTTATTCTAACTAAAAAGCTATTTTATTAGTACGTTCCCACGTTTCGAATCGTCCAATTTTAACAGTTTCGCTTTGTATTTTGTAAACTGCTCAACCGATCTACGAAAATGTGTTCATATTGTAGAAGTACTGAACTGAAGCCATAAATCAATAACAGCAATCGTAAATCAAACTACAGAAAACAGCAATCAAACGTAAAAGTGTAAAAACGTATTAGCAGAATCTTTAACCTAGTCCAGTCGTCTCACTTTTAAGAGAATATATAAAAAAAACATCAACAAATATAGAGCAAAATTACAACTTCACGTTAGAAAAACACAAAAAAAGGAAACTTATTAACATGATAGCGCAATGAACACGCAAACCAGCAAAAAGAGAGCAAAAGCAAAAGTGTTTTCCACGCAAAAAGAAAAATAGACTGGATGCTCACCTCTAGCTAGTGCGGCAAAAATTAGATGGAAAGGGAGAAAAATAATTAGTTAATCCAATGTGTAAAAAAGCGAAATGAAACGAAACAAACGATTTAGATAAACGACACGTCGAATTGAGTACGCGTACCGGTGTGATCGTTGAGTTACACGTACGCGTTTTAGTTGTAGCTAGAGATTAGGTTAGGCGAAAGGGTTTTCATATGATTCGTCAAAGAGTAGGAGGGAGGGGATTTTCGTTTTCATACCCCTGCTGTTGATCGGTTCCTTAACATCGGATCGTTCCGGCCCATGGGAAAGTTTTATTGGCATTTCGATACCGTTCAAAGATCATATCATTTGATGTAATGTATGGCCGTGAATCCAACACGTCCTGTCTCTTTCGTACTCGAGCAACGAACGCAAAGAAGAGAGAGCGAGGGTAGAATATCGATAAAAAAATTAGAAAATTCAATAACATGACAATAGCATGAAGGGATGAAAAGAAAAGGGGAAGAGAAGGAAATAAAGAATGTATATTATTTGTACAATAAAATTGTGGAATTTTAGTTCAAACTAGAAGATTGCTTTCTTTATCTTGTTAATAAATTAGAAAATATCGAGAAAGATCGTTCATAGGTGTTCAAAAGAAAGTGTTTTGAGGTTTTTTTAAAAGCTTCAGTTCGGTGAATGAAAAACGCCTTAAGGTAGGCAATCTTCACATTCAATTTGTTGACAGGATTTGCCTTACTAACAGAAGAAAATCAAATTACATATCACATTTAGGTGCACAGTTGAAAGAAAGTAGCATCCCTTACCTTTCCTTGCTTCATTTCTTTCCTTCTTCATAAACGCTTTCGAATTCCTTTACGTATATTTGTATATACGTACACAGTTCAGCGCTTCTTATTTTCCTATCAATGAATGAATCTACTACATTCGTACCACGATTAACTACTTCTGTTATCTCACATACCAGACGTACACACGTACACATACACACACACACACATACTTAATTCGACAAAGGAATAGAGTGAGGAAAGGCAGGATCGGAGCGGGATTGCAGGATGATATAATAACTAAACAGTGACTAAACCTTTTAAATATGTTTCAGTTTTTCGACGTGAGCCGAAGCTGATTAATTATTGCCAACAGTATCCCTACATTTAGGCTATACACACACAAACGCACCTACGCACATATCGTGCTACATTATTATTTTTGTTTGAATTATACTAAAGGCATTAACCTCAAGATTGGCCGATATCGACTGTGAACCGAGGATGCATCCAAATAGTTGCAACACAGGTGCCACGAGATCGACCGCGCGCTGCATGCAAACACGTACACAGCGCAGGGTAAAATTAAAAACTTACAGTTTAAACACAGATTAAAACGAAAGGGGAAGAGATAATGAATAAGGGTTAAGCGCAACGGCGTTATGTGTGTTTAAAAACAGAACAAAAAAAAAACCCTAATCTAAACCTTACACTACTACCGAACGCCACACATCGTGAGAGTATGTGTGCCGTGCTGCTGCAGCACAAAGGCCACTTTATGCTGGTGATTTGGTGGATCATCACACCGGTGGCGTTCCGTCGAACATTGCACTACCACCACTGGTGGCCGCACTGTTACCGCTCGCGATCGGGGTAGATGATGCGGCCGACACGATCGACTCGATCGGATTTACACCGTTCCCGGTGGCGACCACTGGTCGCTTTTTGCCACCCCCACCGTACGTGAGTACTACGGATGAAATGCTTGAGGTGGGTGGCGGGGGCAACGTTTGCGGTGGATAAATGGTGTGGTGCGACGGCGGCGGCATGCCCATCACCGGCCCGTGCGGATGATGGTAGAGATGGTGGGGATGGGTAGGAGGTGGATGCGTGTGGTGGTGTGGTAGTGGTAGTGAACCGTGCGGGGACGCCGGTCGCTGAGCGGCGAGATGGGAAGGCAGCAGGTGGTGGTGCGGCGCTAGATTCGGATGCCGGTAGCCCACGGCTGTTAGGGCAGGCGATGATGGGACGGGACCCGCTATCGGCATCTGTACGGGCGGTACTGGCAGTGGGGGCATACCGGTAGGAGGACCTCCGTTGGTTCCTGGCATATGGTGCATGGGCGGTGGCGGTGGAGGTCCCATACCCGGCAGTGGTAGTCCGATACCGTGGAAACCTCCCTCGCGGAAGTCGATCATACGCACGACGGGAGGATTTAGACAGCGCGGTTGTTGTAGTTCCGGTGGCGGTGAACCGGGCGGTGGTGGTGGTGGAGGAAGATTCTCCAGCTCAGGGTCAATCTCTTCCGCCTCTTCATCCAGTTCCTGGGTCGGATAAAAGCGAGTATAAGTAGTTTTAGTTTATAGCCAGAGTGCAAGCGACAAAGCGAAAGTGCCATCACTTACCGGTTGTTTCAGTTTATCAATCAGCCGCTTCTTGCCGGTAAGCTTGAGCGTCCGCTGACGACGCATCTTTTTCCTCTGCTTAGCGGCGGAAAGTTTATTCGGTGACCGTTCCTTACATTCATCACCGGATGAGGAGGATTCATCACCAGGCGCAACACCGTCCGCAAACAGAACTGATTTTTTTGCCGTAGAAGAACTGTTTTGACCAAGGGAGAATACAAATCAGCGATCAGTGATTGAATATTAGCAAGCGCTCAGAAAAATGTACAACTCAATCTGAATAAAATAAAATAGCATGAAGATAACACTCACCCTCCGACGACGTTTGGTTTGGCCGTTTTGAGAATACTTTTGTCGTACGATCGGCCAAGCGATGCGATCAGGTCGGCCTGCTTGATCGTGTCGAACTCTTCGTCAGATGACGCACTGCCGCCGGTACCGCCGCCTACCGCTCCAACGCCAATTGAATCGCCCGATCCGGATGTCGTACCGTCGGCGGTTGAGCCGGCTATTGTTTTTGTGCCGAGCAGACGTTTAATTTCCTGCTGCAGCCGTTCCTTCCGTTGGCTCTTCTCCTGTCGCTTCTTTTCCCGCTCAGCCTGGATCTTTTTCTTCAGCTCCTGGCGCCGCTCTTGGCGCTGCTGAAGTTCTTCCGCGGTAAGAATCTTCGGTGTAACGAGGGCCGACGATGTGGCGCAGGGCTGCTGCTGATCACCAGTAGGACCGGTGCTCGCAAGCCGTGTTCCATCTTGAGACGCACTCGTGTCCGTTGAGGATGGATCACCACTTGCGCCCGTGCTGCTATCGGTCAGCTTTGTGGTGGTCGTAAGGGGTGTGCTGGATGGTACGATTTCCAGCACATTGCCAACTTGTTTCACCTGTGATTTGGAATTGCTTCCATCGGTTACGTTTGCAGATACGGTCGGTATTGTCGGCGTAGCGAACGGTGGTCGATAAATGTCACTCGGTACCGCGCCCGGTCGCATGGCGTTTAGTGGTGGACCAACGAAAGCCATCGGATAACCTTGATATGGATGGCTCCGGGGAGCCCAGGATGGTGGCGGACCACGGCTTCCGGGATAGTACGGGTTGGGGCCACCGGTAGCAGGAAGGCCTCTCGGCGGTCCGTAACCGAACGATGGTGCTCCATACTCCTGAGCACCGTAGCCACCGCCTGGATAGTTCATGTGCGAGGGCGGCAGATGATTCCTTGATCCCGGCGGATGCTGGTACATATCATGGGATGAAGGTGGATATTCGCCGTACCCGTGATGATGCTGCTGGTGCATATGCGGTGGAAGATGGGAATGGTGTTTACCTGGGGGTTGCTTGCCACCATCAGCCGTACCATTCATTCCGAGCACAATATTAATGCGATCGTCCAGTGAAATGCGCTTGGGCGATGATTCATCTCCACCATCGGCCTTTGTACCCTGACCAAGTGCAGTTCGGTCACCATTGTTCGGATCAAGCAACATCTCACCCGCAGGACCATAATAATAGCCTGCTTTCGAATATCCTCCACCATAGGCTTGATCGGTAAGTAGATGTTTTCGCTCCAGTTCGGCATCGCTTATCGTAGAGTCGGCCAGACTCTTCTTGTAACCCGTCACCGGCGAATGGACGTTCGGCGAAGGAACGCCTGTGCTTGTGATGATGTCGATCTGATTCTCGCCATGTACCATCATCGGTGGAGCATCCTTGGGCGACGGTGGACGACGGTGACCTCCAGCGTACGGAGATCTCGAGCGTCGCGACGAGGACCATTCCCGATCGACGGAGTAGCGTCGTCGCGAACGGGCAGCATTCCGTCCCCTAGTCTCAACTGGACTACGACCCCGTGGACTCGGTGGCCGACGTTGAGATGGACTGAGGCTGCGATATCGCGATCGTGAGCGGGAGCGTGAGCGAGACCTCGACAATGAACGTTTTCTGTTGCGTGGACTACGCGTTCGGCGACGATGCGGACTGCGTAATCCGTGCTGCACAGATCGATCTTTGCGCAAGGGCCGTTTATCTTGATCGCGAGATTTTCGCTTCGGACTACTATCCGCGGTGGAGGATTGGCGATCACGTGAACGTCGGCGGGATGAACTACGCTTCCGGTTGTGTGACCGGTCACGGGAAGATCGTTTTTCCCGTTCATTACTAGGCCGTTGTTCCTTTGGAGAAGTGGATTGTTTGCTTGACGGTTCGTTTTGCGATTCGGTTCCAGCGTGTCGCGAGACCGGATCATTACCATCCTCATCCTCCTCGTGCCCAAGCAGTGCCGATGCACCGGCGAGGGGAAGAATTTTGTTCTTTGATGGCAGTTTCAATTTGATCGGTATGTCACGGTCCAGATCCAGCGGCTTGGTGGTAGAATTCGACGCTACCGAATCGTCTCGAATACTGTAAATCTTGGTGCAGGACGCTGGCGCCTGTTCTTCCTCTACCGGTACCTTCGGCAGCAGATAGTCCGGTATGACCAACGCTGGTCGATGCGGAGGTGTGCCGGATTCTTCGTGTTCAGCTTGCTTTTGACCCTGTCCTTCCGGTTCCCTCTCGAAACCTTTCTCCTGTTCGGAATCATGCTCCGACTCTGAGTCTGAACTGGAGCTAGATGAGCTGGACGAGTCCGACGAACTCGATGAATCGGAGCTAGAGGCAGACGAGGAACTGCTCGAACTGCTCGACGAGCTGCTTGAATTGGATCGATCCTTTTCCTTGTCACCCTCGCGCTTGGTATGATGGAGCGATTGCATAAAGTTCTTGTACTCGTCCGCTAGCTTCTCATTTGCCTGCAGCGAATCTTCTCCCTCATTGCCGGGCACACCACTGTCAACGGGTGAAGCGCCCGACTGTCTATCCTCTTTACGCTTCCGGTTCGCTTTCAGTTTTTGCATCTCTTCAAGCTTCGATTGATACGACTTAAGCTGATTTTGAACGTTTAGCAAATCATCCAGTGGGATTATCTCCTCGTGCATGCTGCGCGGTATCAAATGCAAACGCTTTTCCGCGGAGCCCACCGAAGGTGATCCATTCATCATTGGACCCAATTCCTCACCCAGCTGCAATTGTTGTCCATGGTTTGGTGGGGTTCGTGGAGACGACCCAACCGCGGGCTTCAGTTGCGGAGTGGGCGTTCTTCTCGGCGGACTCATACCTTCCGTTTCCCAGTTCGACGCGTAATCGTCCGTGTCTGGCGATTGACTCTCATCCGTCCGATTTCGATCGATGTGTGTGATGGCAGCGTCTGGCTCATTGTCGTCAGGAGAAAGATCCGGCAGCAGCTTAATATTCCCACTAGAAAGATCATCCAGAAAGGAGCAGCTAAACTTCGGCCTCGTACTAACTGTCGGCTTCTTGTCACTCTGATTCCCGCGACTTGCCCCTTCGTCCTCATCCGTCAACGGTTCCTGCTTAACAATGCTGCAATCCACCCGGATCGCTCTCGCCGGACTCATCTCGTTATCTTGTTCGTCGGTTGAAACCTTTTCTCGTTTGATCGTCTGTAGAATCTGTTCCTGTTCGGGTGTTTCGCGATTGCTTTCCCCCTTTCTGCTTTCAGGCGATCGTTCGAACAGTTTAACCTCATTACGTTCCTTTTTTGCGCCACCAGTCATTTCACTCGATTTGTTTCGATGATCACTTTGCGATGAAGAAGACTGCCCGTCGCTTTCGTCATACTCCTGCAGTGCCGCTATCGCTGGTGTAATCGGTTGAACCTTCGTAACGGGCGATTCTTTCATTTTTTTATCCTTCGGCTCATCGTCCGGCAGTATCCAATCGCGCCAGCTTATTACGGGGCTAATCGTGGTATACCTGATCGCGGACAGTGTACCACCTTCACGTATCGCAGCCGGTATACGCGGCCGGAAAGGCCCATTTCTACGCGGGCCATCCGGAAACCGACGGTTACGGAACGGATTCCATCGGTTATTGTAGCCAAATTTACCCCCTTGATAGTTAAAACGATTTCGCGAATCTTCCCACCGTGGTTCGAACTCTCGCAGTGGGCTAAAGTTGCGCTGCTCACGTTTATTGCTGACATCTTCCCGCGAATGGCTAGGGGAACATGAGCGGGAAAGTGATTTTTTTCGCTCGCGGGATGTTTTTTCCTCCGCCGAATCTGATCTTCGCTTTTTGGACTTCTTTTTCTTACGCTCAACGTCACGCTGGTTTCCCTTTTCGCTACTTTCCTCATCCGTCCCACCGTTGCTTGCTTTTCGCCGATGACGATGACGACTACCTCGCCGCTCTTTTCCATTGTCCTGCTCTAGGGAGTCTTGCATCACGTTCTTTCTCATTGTCGATGCCGTTGCAGAATCAGAGTCGGCGGTACTGTGCTCTGTAAGAAAAATGGGAAGCGAAGAGAGTTTGGTAAGTTCAGCGTTCCCCGCTGTGCCAGCATGGGAAACTCGAGGATTGTTGTTCTAAAATTAAATGATTTAAGTTTGATAACATTTACTACGGTATCGATGTGTTTCAGTGAAACTGTCTCCATTCCCAGCAGCATTAGTTAAGACTACAAATGTTCACAACCATCTCTAAGATGGCGTAAAATGGCTACTCTCGTAAGCATAGATTACCACCCTCTTCTGTCAAAACAATCTTCCATTTACTCACTGTCTTTCCGCTGTTCCTTGGAGGAGCTTGAATCACGGCGAGTATTTTTTGCACCTTTGGCTCGCTTTTCCTCTCGACTACTGGTGCTCGCATCCAAATCTCTATCGACAGCATTACCACCTTTGGTACCCGTCTCCTTCGCATTGTCATTCCGATCGATGGATGAATCCACAGCCGGGAGTGATTTTTTCCTCTCGTGCTCGTGCCTGTCAATCGATGGCGAATTATGCTGCGGCTGCTTGGTCAATTGTACCATCGCTGGCTCAATCGCTGGCAGCGGTGGTGTGCAGGAAGTTGCTCTTTCCGTCTCCATCGTATGGATACAGACGGTGTCAAGGAAAAGGTTGACCAAGATCTAAAATGGTTCCAAATGAACGTACGGCGGGAGAGGGGTGGTCAAACGCGGGCGGCACACAGAGAAGATGCAGTGCAATGCCCCGTCGTTATGACAACAGCTCCATGGATAGCTTGTGAGACGGCGGTGTACACCTTCCACGGATTGCTTTCTACCCAGAAGATACGGGGGCACTTCCAGCAGGAGCCGACGATTGTGTCTATCACGATATGCTGCTTGCAATCAATCGGTCGACAGGGCGGCTCGAGGGTGGTACCTGTGCAGGAAAGCGATGCACACACATCAACCAGCTATCATCACCCGCTTCCTTTTCGCTCACAGCAAACGAGCCACGAACGGCGCCTGTTGACGGTCGGCGAAACTTCCGCCCTGAACGATAGGCACGTCGGAAGCGGATCCGCGGGTCGAAGGCTAAAATATTAGCCCCTTTTTATAGTAAGTTTATGATTTTGTATCGCAACTACAGTGACAGAAACCAGGAATAAAATAGCAGCGCACGCACACACGTTCACGCGAAACATAACAAAACGTCAGAATCCTGTTTGACTGCGACGGTCCGCGGTGACAGTTCCATTTGACAGAGGGTGTGCTCAGCAAAACATCGCAATATATCATCGCCAGAACGCTTTCCAGTCATAGATGTACTTTTTATTTAAAAATCTAGGCTCTATTTTTATTAAAAGCTTTTTATTATGAGTTAGTGTATTAGTGCTCCGTGAAAGAATTGCTCCGATGGGTTCAATGTGAAACGATCGAAATAACGGGAAGTCTAATTGAAAATCAAACAACTAGTGTGCAGTACGACTGAGTTTCAACGAAAGAATTGAACGAAACAAGAGCGGTGTTTTTTTACCATAAGCAGCCGTTGCATGTTTTATACTTTTAAGACATTTTTTTTTCAATTTATTTACTTTAATTCTTCGATTGAATATAAGATTAATTTAGGCGATTTTAGGTGGAAATGATCGATCTACAGTCGGGATTCACTTATTGAACTTCGATTTCCTACCAACTATTGTTTTTGTGCTTTTTGATAAGCACGTTTTTCGATACAAAAAAAAAAAAAAAGATCGGATGATATCTTAATAGCGGACATGAGATTTTTCTTGAGTTCTAGAAATCGTCCACAAGTATTAATTTCTGACTGTGCTTCTCCTTTTGCTAGGCCACATCTCTGTCATGCTCTCTGTGACTGATTTGGTTTAACCATAGCAAGAAAGTCAGACGCCCGTCATGGGTTCAAATCTCTGACTGTACTTACAATGCAATAAATAATTTTTTTGAGGTTACGGTTATATCAGTGTAGCTCTCTTACCCCGTGGAAACGTCTTATAATATTACCCACAGCCAGATAATTCAGGCTTGACTTAAATTATATCACTATGATGGTATACTTAAGTGATAAGTAAAAATCTTCAGAAAAATATGTGATCTGATTTACACTAGTCTACTATCTATGATTGACCGTAGATCCTAAATCTGCTGAATGAAAAGATTTCAAACCTAACGAGCCCTCCACCCCATAGTTTATATTATTCTGCTCCCTCTTGCGATCAATTTAATCACTTGACATGTTAAATCGTGGTATTACGCGTCACATAACTCATGCATAACAATTAAATGCATTACTTAAAAGCACAGTAACTTTCCTCCCTTCCGGTATTTTTGAAATTCAGGTAAGAGAGAAAAGTTTACCAAATGTGGAACAATATTCATTATCTTATCCTTTTTGAATTTTCCTTTTGCACCGTTTCCATCTTGCGCCACAACTGGATGAGTGAAATACTAATTAAAATATTGAAATGAGTTTTTCGCAATACTGATCCCCCACGCACAGTGTGGCTCGGGAATCAGTGCGCACCCGCCGGACCACCACCAGGTGCCATCAATGGCGAGCTAACGAGCGCGTCGAAAAAGTCCGGAAGGAAGGGCAAAAGAAAGTGTAAGCTTTTGAGACAGGAAATAAAAATTGGAATCATGCCACGACGGATGGCGACGACGTGTGTGGTGTGCGTCGCAGACGAAAGCAGTCTCTAATTACCTGAAATGATTAATACGGTGCGCGCTCTAGAGACTTTTTGGGAAGCGCCGGCAAAGACGATGATAACTTTTGCACCGAGAGGCGGTTAAAGTTTGACCGTGAATGGTAATGGCAAAAGATGAGGGCATGGCTTTGGAGTGAAACACACAAGAACGCCGCATGACGGGGAGTCGACGAAGGGAGTCAATTAGGCGAACCTTGCTATGAAGTACGACTGCTAGCTGGAATATTGCTGGACGAAGCTAGGAGAGTGTGAACTGTGTCAAAGTCATTGCAATATATTTTTTCTTTTAATCTGCTATGCTGCCAAAGTTATGGTATGTATCTTACGCCAGTCGCTTGATTAGCAAAACCGAATTAAATTTTTCGTTGCTCAGGGGTTTTTTTTGGAGCTTCGATCTGAGTTTCGAAAATATTGAACCAATGTCAAGACGCAGAGGAAGATGCTTGGGAAATATTGTTGAACTCCCTCAAATGTAGAAGAACGATAGAGGACTCGTTTCGATGTCGCTTCAGTGATATATAACTCGGTTACTCGACGAAAACCTCTTACTTCAGAATGAATAGTTAAACATCAAAATTCTTATGTTTATTGATACACATAATCGTGCATCGCTTATTAAACTTCCCGAATCAACATTCTTGAATATGACATACCAATATGAGCAGTTTTGTAGTAGTACCAAACCATAGTTTTTGAATTCTCGGTATTCTTATAATCTCCATTAAGATTGGAATAGTGACAATTGTTGTACCACCATGCTCCCTCGTATGTTGCAGCGCAGTTTGAACTTGTATTTGAATCATTGTCCCGATCCTTGGTCGTAAACTTCATATCCTTATGGTAAGTCAAGGAGTCTCCTGCCGTTCCTGTGTACGATCCCAGCTTCTTTAACGAATATTGCTCCTCCTCACTCCCAATCTCGAACTCAGTATACCGCGCGTACACGTAGTTTCCAGAGAAATCTTTCAGCTCCACCAATAGCTCGTGCGATCTTGCTGAGGTCAACTGATGTAAACGCTCCAAGCCGAGCCAAAACTCTCCATCGACAGATCCAAACCCGTCGCGAAACTGTGTCCAGTTACGATAAAAGTCCACCGATCCATCATAACGATACTGGAACACTAACCAACCTCCTCCGGAACTATTCTGTTCGCAATATCCCAGGAATGGTTCATCATTTTCAGTAAGCTGTATTAAGTACTTGCCCGATTGCTTCGTTGGCTCCTCCTTGCACGAACGAATAGGTCTTTTTTCAGGACTGACCCTGGATTGAGCTCGATCTTCCTTTGTTCCTATCATTTGGATCTCCTTGCGCATCTGTTCGTGGTTCGCACAGGCTGTTTGCTGAGAGAGTAATTTTTTCGACTGCGTCTGCAGTGCGGTCAGATTGTGACCTATCGTCTGACTCAGCTGATTGATGGCCCACAGTAACCCATCCGATAGGGACTCCTGATGCGAAAGCTTCTGATCGATGATCTCTCGATCCTCCTTCATCGCAAAATCCATTTCGATCAGCTTGTACTGTAGATATTCCAGCTTGGCTACTAGCATTTCGTAGCCATAGCCGCAGAGTGACGTATTTGTTACATTATGCTCGACACTGTGGACTTTCATTGAAGAAAATAAAACTAACACCAAACACAACATCACTTTATGAACGTCCATGGTAAGCTAGAACCAGTAACGATGTTGCTAAAGACTGACATGGCGCAACTTCTAATCAAGCTTCTTTATATAGTGTTTTCAAGAATGAAACGAAGTACACGATCTACAAGCAAGGTACAGGAAAAATAGCTTATCATGGATAGGAAGCAGACCTTCACCTCATTCGCAATTCCCACAAAATTGCGGTTGATTACCGTATGTCAAAATTTTTACGATGAGATCTACGACATGCCACAAATAGAAAGCTATCCGTTTGGTCATTCGAGTTGTTTTTAGCAAAGAAAACGTACGATTGCGGTTTCACATCATGCGGTAACCCGCAGATAATGAAGGATAGCCGTACGCTGTGTTACGTACAAGTCGCAGCATTAGTGCCACGGTTCTGAGATAGATGTGTGAAAAAAGATCAGCTTGTGAATTATTGTTCAAATAACAGTATTAAATTGGTCCTCATCAATCGTTATAGGCAAGGATAAGGTGTTTTGTTTAAATTAGCTTGTGTTTGTTCCTATCATTTGGATCTCCTTCCCGTTATATAGTTCCCGAATAGTTGATATGAGTGAATATTGGCAAAAATCTTACGCATGTTTTCTAGTACGGCAATACGACAAAATAGAATGGAGAATAAGTTTAAAAACGTAACTTACCAAACAAGCTGAAAATTATTCTCACGAGGACTTTGAAAACGTAGATTCGACGAAAAAGCTAGGAGAACACTGTCTGGAGAAACGTGTCGGATTTCAGTTGGCAGCATTAAGGATGATCACGTCGACCGTTTTTTAGTTTGTCTGGAAAGGTAAAATTCAGTTTTAGGTAGAGGTAAATTTTTTAAATGAGAACATTAACCTTAGAGTTTAGTAAATATTGAAATGTTTGTTTCTTAACTTACACATAATATAAAAATGTATTCGGAACAAGATGTTTAAGTTCTTTTGTTAGACCACGGTTTGAATTGTTTTGTGAATCAACAGTCAGTTCCATCCATGTGTTACTAGACTGCTGTACTATAAATTTCAGTTGGTAGTAGCTTAGTCTTAAACCACAAACGCTTCCTATTGGTTCCAGAGCCCGAACCCTCAACCAACTAATAACCAGTTTTGGGAGCTTTTGGTGCTATTCTACACCAGTACCGATGGGATAACAATTACGCGCAGATGAGAAAACTCCCATTGAGAGGTGGGAACGGTCTGCCTCTATTGGTTCGCTCTACTGAATGACAACTTCGCAGCCATGTGCTGTTTTCATGCTCGCGTTCTTGTCGACGCCGTATCGCCATATTCTTCGAAATCCCATTCCAAAAGTCCATTTGGAACTATTTCCGATTGCTATTCCGGTTCATGACAGCGGGCAAGCGGCGACAGCGGCCAACGGTCAACCATGAAGTGGTCATGTTTTCGGCCTGCCGACGACAAAGACGCCTGGAACGACAGCAACAAAAGATTGGAAACAGTAAATTAAGATACTTTATTTTCGATTGCGGTTTGATAATTGAATCGGCCTGCTCGTTGACCGAAGCCAAGACAAGGGAAAGAAAATGGGGATCTAAAGGGTGGAATGGTGCCCTACCGACGGAGGCGGACGGGTGGAAGCAAATTGGTTGGAAAATTAGGTGGGAAAAGCAAGACACTCAATTTTCGGAAAACCCGACCGATGGGAGCGACTGGTGGTGTGTTGCTAGTGCTGGAAAAGCATTCCTGCTTACGAGTAGGTGTATATTCTTTTGTTCTGCGGCAGCAACATCACCACCGACCGAATGTGGCGGAATTGGACAAAAAAAAGGAAATCTAAGTTTTCAATACTTTGAGCTCGCCTAATCGAATTCAGACCGGGTAGTTGAGGGAGGGTAGGGGGCATGAGTAGGGGAGAGAGATTAAGGGTAGTCAGACAAACGACCAATATCCGGAAAAGGATAGTTTTAGCAAAAGAACTATCCACTGGAAGAAATATAGGAAAATGTACCAAGGAGCTTCCTTCCTGTTGAAAAGAGTGTGAAACCATGAAAAGGTTGCAGCTGATGTTAACACCTGGTATATCAAAGGTTGAAAGGGAGGAGGGAGAGGAGGGGGTGGGGGTCAAAAATTGCCAAGAAAACCTTCGTCACCCAATGCAGACTAGATATGTCTGTTCATACTGCCATGTCGACAGGCTTTTTTTTTGTTTTGGTGGGACATCTTTTGAGGTGATGTTGCACTTTCTGGCAGTTGCAAGTGGCAAACTATCTCTCCAGCTACATTTATTGCTAAATGCAGTCCAACATCGAGTACTCGTCAATTGCACCAGATGGATACTAGCAAACGTACGTCACAGCTTCTTCTAGGTTAGGGCTCGTTACACCTGCGACCGCGCTGTACTAGCTTGCTTGTTTCAAGTGTTTTTTTAGAGGTTGGGATGGGTTCTAGGAGCACCAAAGATAAATTGTGGTTTCCGGTTGAAATTGAAAAATGGTTGTGTTTAATTCAATATTGAAAGCTACAACATACCGTCAGTTGCCGACGTTCAACGTGGCGAGCAACACAGACCATCGTCACGAGACACGTTACGGTACGGGACCAACTTACTCTCCGTTGCGTGAAAAACCCCGTGGAGATGATTGGAATAGTTTGGGCCCATCGGATGGTATAGTTTGCCCGGCGAGCGTTGTTTCCCATTCGCTTCTGGCTATTTCAGACCCGAAAGCATAATCATCATCTAGTAGCGTGGTCCGGTTCGTCTGCTATATATTGTAAACTGAATTGCATAACTTTGATGAAGTTTGGTTAGCTTTTTTGTTTTGTTTTGTTGGCTTGAGATTCAATCACGGTGAATGTGCGTATTTCCAATCTTTATCAATGTTGGAGACAGAATTATCACCACTGCAAATGCAAACGATGGACACGATTAACCGGAAATACAGCAAACCTTTGTAAAAAATTTTCATTTCCCTTCTAAACATTTTATATTTATATTATTCTTACCATTTCGGTGTTTCCAGTTTTCCACAGGAACCAGCTGTCCGAACGAATCGCTTTCAAAACTGCCAACGAACGACTCTGTCTATTGATTTCGCGAGCGTGGTTAAAGTTTAAAACGGCTACGCTGTTGGGCGGACGATAAATTGTTACTTTCACTTACAAGCCATCGCCGTCGTCGGACGCAGTAGGCGAGCAATGCTGTCCTTTCTGGCGTGTGGCACAAAACTTGCAGTGCCGTTTTTTTTCTCTGAAAACGGACGCTTCCCAGCGCGATTACCATTGGCTTGCAGGCAAACCAAGCCGTATTGTGTCGGATTGTGGTTTTAGTAGTGAGCGAACGGCACGGTTGTCCGGGTCCATTCATGCTCCCGGGAGGGCAAGTTCACGATAAATCTTCCCACCGTTTGTGATAATCGTTTTATGAAGATTTTAAATTGTACTATAGGACACACAGCTGGTTTGTGACCTCTCGCTGTCTTTAGCGCCATACGAATGAATCGGTGTCGTAACGTTTAATTGCTTTTTAACCCGCTTTTAATGCTAAATGTACGGCACCTTCTCATCTGAAGAGCAAAGAAGCACGATATTAAATGATTCATTCAAGTAGCAGAAACGGTGAGTTCATTTTTATTCCTCTAATTCTATTTCTCATGAAGTTCTCATAGTAAAAAAACAGAAAATCATTTTCTCCACTGTTCAGAGAGAAAAATTTAGTCAAAATCATATAGTTCAAATTGTGGTACGCTATACCCTTCCTGAACCAATCCGTTTAGGCACCAATAACCAATGCATTTACACTTCACCTCAACACAAAGCTCGTTTACTCTTCCCTAAACACAAGGAACAATTCATCTATCGGCGAGAAGCTATACATCATGCGCAGTGTAAACACCAGGTTCAGCTGCACGGCCGTTACCTGATGTTTGGGATAGTATCGGTCATCATGGTTCATGCACCCTAGCAAGACCAAAAATTTCGAGTCCAGTTTCTGTAACCTCTCTAGCATCAAAAGAAAAATGTTTTCGTTCCGGTTAATAGAAATATTTCCGTGCAATGTGCATGCTGAATAGTTGCATTGGAAAAGGTAGGATTTCCTAAGATCAATTCCTACGAGTGAACGATTGAAACGACGCGACGATAGCCTGCAACGGGACAAAATTCAAAAGAGAGTTTAGTGAACACTAGGATGAACCCTTCTACAAAACGCCAACTTTTACCTATGTATGTCGAATAGTTGTTCTCCGGTCGCAATCGGTCGAAGAGCCACAATAGCAAACCGGCCATTGAGCATAGAGATCGGTGCCACGTTTGGTGTACCGCGTTTATTCGCTCTTCAAATTCTTTCGTTATGTTTTCGTCGCTTTGGTAGTCAAAATAATCATCTCCAAGCTCATCTTCCTCGGGGTTTATACGTTCCAAATGAATAATGTCCTTCCTATTGATCATTGAAGTTTGCCAATGGCGTAGCAGCACGCCGAACAGAAGCTTGCTTTTTGCCGGGCTTTTCTCGCTGATGTAAACATACTCCAGTTAGCGAACAATATTCGCTAACTGGAGTGTCATTTCAATTGTCAAACTTGTCGAAACAAATATTTTAAGATACTCTGGATTTACTGTTTTTAGTAATGTTTACTTACTGCATAATAAATAGGCATTTAACAAGATAAAAAAGGTAAAAAATACCTTTATTATCCACAGGAGATGCATTTCCTTCATGTTTTGTATAATTCTTTCGCATTATCCTTAGAATTTATATAACACGCAAACATCAAGGTTCTTTGAAATTCTAAATTTAATCG
>KB702870.1:0-22628 GCA_000349165.1 Anopheles christyi | reverse complement strand
CAGGAGTACTATTTGTGCGGCTGTGTGCGACTGACCCGACCGACTGCGCTTATAATACAAGCTCATTTTCGTTTTTTTTTTTTATTTAACAGCGTGCGATAGCGTTAACGTTCGATCTCGCTTTGAGCTGACATTATGTGATCATCGTACGTACGCGTGCGGATGACCTACACCAGTTCACCTTTTCGAGTGCGGCGGTCATCCGCACAGTTGAATGAGCTGAGTGTGCGGTATAGGTCTCGCATAATGATCCTATCCCTACATTGTACACACTCCTGCCCGAACGGTGACACTTACCCTTATTACTACCGAAGTTCAGCGTTACATTGTTCCAGAAATTCAAGCGACACCCGAACACGCGCATTTCTTTAACGCGTTCTTTCATATTCCCAAGGACACTGCTCTCCGTGAGACTCACGCACGGAATCATCGGAAGTGTGGGTTTGCGGGTGCCCAAACGACCGCCCGACCGGGCCACACTAAAACAAAGCCACTACTACACCTGCCGGCTGCACAGACTGTGTGACTCACACTTGTGAATATTTGAGTCGCCAAAGTGTTTCGGATGCAACGCTTTCTGGCGTACGAAATGAGAAATTTGCCACACGAGAAAAACACTTCTTTTCTTTAAATGTCCTTCCGCACATGCATGATCGTTTCACACACATACACTAAACACACAGCTAAACACTAATACACACACTTTATTCTTCGCAAGCTGCTGCCTATTCCTCTGTAAGAAAAAAAAACGAAGCACGTAACGATCAATTCCATGCACCACACTTTGAACAAGACGAACACTGCAGTCAGCCGAGTTTCTCCGGACGATCCACTTCAGAATTAAAGGCAAAGAGATCACTTGCTGTGCTCCGATTTAGCCACTTATCCTACGAAAGGTACAGCAGTGTAGCTCGGTCTCTTCGTTCACTGCCACCGATGTACACGGACACACGCGCACGATCACCGCATAAAACTAGTTTCACGATCGATTCGAGATTCTGCAAGCGAAAAGAGTGGCTGGCTGCACAAAGACTCCAAAGAATTGGGCGTCCTTCAGCGCATCATTAACACATTCTCACCGTCGTCGCCGTGATTTCGCGCGAGTTCTTCCACACCGAGACAGCCCACAAGAAGACAAGAGATCAACAGTGTAGGGAGTGAACGCTCCCGATTTCGCGAGTTGCACACGCTAATTATGCGGATGCGAACCGCGTGAGATCGCACCAGAACGTGCATATAAAAGCGCACAGGGAAAGGGGTATCGGCAAAAACTGGTTTGTACAAAAATTGCTTAATCTGGCAGGCCTTTATTCTGGTCCCCTAACAGACACACACACACGGTTGGAGCCGGCGTGACGAAAAGAAGAAGTTGTAATATTGTTTTCCTTTCCCCAACCGAGACCGAGCGATTGGCTTGTTTTCTGTCGGGGATAGGGGAATAGGGGCTCGCGAGCATATCTGAAACAACCTTTCACAAATCTCGATCGCCTTGAGACTCGCTGGACACAGAAGGAGGCGCACACCATCGATCGACACCGATCGGGGATCCGGTTCGATATTCTCTGGATATTCGTTACACTTACGGTGTTATTCTGTCTGAAACCGAGCAGCGAAACAAAAACAAGCAGCGGAACCTCTTAGAAGCTTTTTCTGGAACTGAAAGCTGCTGCTGCCGTTGCACCACTTGCCAATGCATGAGAAGAACGAGCACACGCTTTAGCATCATCTCACCATTTGCTATGGAGCCTAACGTATGAGTGCCATCCACTCGTCCCCTTGTTTCGGCTCCTCGGGTGGATTCTAATGATAATGCCCGCACTTCGCACTTCACTAGACGACCCTTGACGAAGATGGATTGAATCGAGGGCCCACAGTCAGACACACCTCGAGTGCCCGTGTGGACGAACATGTGGAGCGGATTGCGCGTGCTGCATCACTTCACGCGTGGTGTTTCTATTAGTTCCACATTTTTCGACTTAGTTCGGTCATTAGCTCGTTCAACCGTAGTGCCACAGCGGGCGCGTTGGGAGACGAACAACAACCAACTGCAACAACAACAAAACGTGGATCTAGCGCACGCGATTAGGGAAACTGCTCTTGTGGTTAAGCGGTGACACACCGCCAAGTTCCAGCCCATTCCCGTGTAGTTGAACCTTACAAAAAGCTATTAGGGTGCAATTTAGGTAGAGTGTTCCGTGTGAGTAATGTTTTATTTTTACGTAATGCTTAACACATTACAGGTACACCAAGAGGAGGAACTACAGATTGGTTGGTTCGTTGGTCGACGTTGTACCATGTAAAGATTTAAACAGATGCAGGGTAAAGATTGTCTCTCCAAAAAAAAAAAAAACGGTCTGTGTTTCTTGTGTTACAGCTATACACAGTCAGCAAGGGTGGCAATTGAAAGCTCGTACAGGGCTGGCGGGATGATAAGATTTTGTGAGCAAGAATGCATGCAAACACGAGCTTTTCCACAAAAAATAGAACACGTGGACAAACATTCCTTATCAAGCAATGACACTTTCGGGAGAGGTCTATGTTTGTACGACTCTAGTGAAACATAAAACAACATAGTGAAAAACGTGCGTTAAAGTCTACTTCACTTCATGGCACGCGAGGTGTGTTTTATGCACCTGCAGCAAGATCTTTTAAATCGAAAGTCATTCCCTAACACCTTAGCGAGTACAAAATTCTATAAGACTTGTTTTTTTTTTTAAAGCGCAGGCACAGGTGTCTTTCAAGAAAAGGTCAAACATGTAGAGAAGAAAAGCACATTGCGTAATGTTTAAGGGCAGGTGTAGCATAACCCAACCCCCAAGAACACGTTTCATCCATCGCTGGGCAGAAGACGATGCAACGAAAAAAGCGTCATCTTATAACGTACCGTGAAACTACAAACATCTTCAAGAATAATGAATCGCCTTAACCTCAGCCACTCGATAACAGTTTTTTTCCCACCAAACATAATCAAACGGTACACAGAGCTGCAGATCAATCATTGCAAGTCGTCCTGCACCTTCTCAATGCCCTCGGGGAGCAATCACGAGCAGCCTATGAGGCTCCTTTTTTTGTGCTGCAAGTCCAGCCTTCTTTGCTGCACACAACACCCATCTTGCAGCGGCCACTCCTCCCGGGTCGTGGGCCCGCAATGGTGAAAAAAAATGGTGGCCTACTTTCGGGTCGATCTTCCTAAGCCCTCACCAAACGCCGGTAGGTACCGGTTTCGTGCACTGTGGATTAACAGTTTGCGTTTGCGCGAGTGTGTATATGTGTACACTGCAGGCGACACGCTGGCGCAGACGTCCTCCAAAGACTCCGAACACCTTCAGCACATACGTACACAGCGCACAGTATAATAATAGTAATGATAATTATATTCATTACCCATTAGCTTACTCCATACAGGGTTTCTCCTCCAGCTAAGCAATGGCTAACTTTGGAAGCAACACACCTCTTGGGTACTGCTGTTTCGCATCCAGCATCACCCCAAAGAGCTTCACAGTACAGCAAAACGATTGGCCGCCGATGGCGGGTAGTACCACCCGGACCAGTACATAACACAACACCCGCAAGGTGTTTGGTGTGTTGCTGTTTCGCGAGTCTCGGCTAATGTCAGTCCAGAAGTTTTGCCCCTTGCACGGTGCGTAAATTAGTATGCAACTAGAGAGCCCGACACGAGTTAAAGTGAATTATTGACTTTAGCCGTCAGAGAGTGTCGACCGTGTTGTTTTGTGAATACAAAAAAAACATGGCCTCCTCCCAATCTGATATTTTATCTTTCAGATTTTCAATAGAAAACATGCACGCGTTTATTACAGGTATCAGCGATCGAATCGCTTGTAAAACATGATCTATCTTAACGGTCAATCAAGCGCACTGGCTTGTAGGAGATTTTTCAAGAACGTAATCTCATCTAACGGAACGAGTTGCATGTGGTTTAATGGTCTCCAACAGTGATTCCATCTGTTTTACGACAAATAAAATGCACGAGCTGCAACATCTGGATGACTATTAGCTGGTGCAGTTAAGCCCATAAATGTTGTTCTCATTTGGTTCTTTTATGCTGTCGTCGTCTCATATGGTAATCCGCCGAATAGAACGGTTCTTCTCTTTCCAAAATTAAGCTATGCAAACATTCCCCCAATTTCAGGCCAAAAAAAGAGAAGGTGATGAATGAGCTATACTGTGTACACACATAGACAATCCGCCGCAGACGGAAAGAAATACAAGAAGCACCGGGAATTAGTGAACGTGATCGAGCAATTATGAAGCCGCGTGGTCGTCTGGCCTGGACAACGAACGGATCGACACCAGCACGCACTGCGTACCAAGCCCAGGTTTTTATTACTGGCAGTCTGTGGGCCTTTCAGCGCTATCCACATCGGCATCGCCTCGACAGCTTCGTGTGCCTATTTATTTCGTGTAAAACACCACCATAAAGAACGCACCAGCGCCGTTGGAGGGAATCGGTTGCATCATCGCCATCGCATCATCGTCACGCGCACAGCATCTAATACATGCGCTGTGCTCGGTGCGCTTGTACCCGTGGAGTACCCGAGACCGGTGGTCTCATAAAGCCACCTTTAAAAAAACTTAATTGGAAAGCACTCTACCGGAGCACCTTTGGGGAGTTTGTTTTTATTCCCCTTTTTTGCGTACAGCGCAAAGATCCCTTGTCGACACATACGCCAACCACAAGACCAACTAGAATTGTGGCTGAAGGACGCACGGGTCCAGGCACTCTTTCAATGCACCACAAATATTTATTACCCTTCACCAAATCGTTTGCACGGTGCCCCGCTTCATGCACACTGCAACCGCTGGCCGTGTTTTTAGTTCAACCGTTCACCTTTTAATCAGAGGCTTTGCAGAAAAAGGGGGAAAGATTTTTGCGCGATCGCGACAACCACCACCTTCGTCGCGATCATTCATCACGCAACAGCGGTGGCAAACGGTAGGGTGGCGCAAGAAAACAAAACGCATGCAACGGGGATGAAAGATACGGATCAGTTCGTTGCATCGTTTCGAGTTGGTGAAATGACTTTTCACCAACCGGGCAGCACTGGAGTGGGAGATCGAGATTGGATCTCGCGATTACTTCCCAATGAATAATGGGACAAGGGTGTTGTTGCAACATTGTACGAGCTGCTGATGTTTGGTCAACAAAAGAAAAGGAAGGTGCAATTATAATCGAATTTCTTATTAATCCTGTTCATCCTGTTCGCAATGTTCATTAAGGAATGTTTAATGGTTCAATTTGATAATTATACTGCAACCACAACTGGAGGAATGAAATGTCCCCTTCGAGTGTGCCCTGATGTTGTGTCGAGTATCGTCTGACTAGTGATTATTCTTAACAATGGCAGACTTAATGCGTCCTAACAGGGAGTGGCTTACTTGCAACAAGCGCAAAACCACAAACCGCTGAATCCTTTTCCTAGCCCCATATGGCAATGAGTGTGCAATTGACACGCAACTAGCATATCCTTTCGCACAAAGCAATTTAACGAATTCGTTCAGCTCTCTTTACGCCTTTCATTCATTCTGTTTGTTTACAACAAGTCTGCTCGCAAGCGCAACAAAAGAAAACCACAGAAAACGAACCTATATTCAAATTACAGGTTGCATTTACACTCTCTGCACTCTGTCGTTGGTGCGATCGATACTTGATCTCCATTAGGCGAGCAAACTGGCTTACATACCCGGTCATAATACCCCTTGGGGTGCGATCGCATTTCCACCACCACCACCACCATCACCACCAAGGTCAACTGATGTGCGTTCGAGAGATCGCGCCTTGCACGATCTGCTGTGTCGGTACGCAAAAATATTGTTATTATTCTTTCGCATATTTGCTTCACCTTGTATGATCGGTCATGATCGCAGTGCGCACACGCACGCCAGCTGCTGCACATGAACAAGAACAACACCAAAAAAAATAGTTGCGCCACACGTTTCGGTTCTTTTCTGTTTGTCGACAGCAACGTCACTCATCTCAGAACGAAGGCTGACCGTGAGGAAAGCACAGCCATCCATCCACCAGGTGGACGAGCCCCGAAGGACAAGTGGAACGAATTCTAGTGCCCCGAGGAGGAAAGAAACATGAGCAGACACTTCATAATAATGATAGACCTCCGCTACCAATCGGAGCTATGAGAGACACACCGCAAAGTGCACACACAATGCAATTTCGAAACGTTCCCTTTTTCGAGTGCGAATTGCAGAGGACGATCTCGTACCAATCTCGAGCCCGATTCGAAGGTCGGTGGCCGTGTGCATGTGCGGTTGGGTTCAGGTTTTGGTGCATGGGCTGATACGGGCAGCAACAAAAGACTGCATTCGAGATGTGTTGTGTGCATTACAAATCGAACAGGAACGAAATACTTATTTGCATACCAGACGTTTGTTCTTTAATGTATGTAAAGAAACACGGAACACCACACCCAGTAACACTCGACTTACATTATTTTGTCTCGCTGAAAACGTAAAATGAAAACCTACACTTCCCATTAGCCCAAATAAACAACCGGAGCTAGTTGCGCACGTCCATCAGGTCCCGGCTCCAAAGCTAACCTTTGGTTCCAGCACCGTGCACGAATTTTGGGACTGTGTCGATGTAAACAGTAAATCGTAGCTTAAAACCGACAGCAGGAGAAAGCCGAAAAGACGCCATTTCCTTGACGAAACTTTCTTCCGTTGGCGGGGGATGATGGGAATCGAAAACGTAAATTACTTTTACTTTCCTTCCTTCCCTATCTTTGGCAATGTGTGCGTTGATACTTCCCCGATTTTTTTTTTTTCCTCTTCCCGCACTGAACTGATCGCTACCATCATCATCATCATCATCGTAGCGATTAAGGTGGATCGATCGATCTACCACCGGATTTAGCAAATCCACTAAATCGTCTCCACCTGATTTGGAGTGTGATAGAGACCAGCTTTCGGGTTCGATACAAACACACCAGCACCGGGGGGGGGTTCAATGTACTAACACGGACGAAGGCGTTGGCGGAATCAATTTGTGGCCGAGTCTAATTTCCCATCTAATCGCCGTGGCAAAACAGACAGCGAAATGCGAGAGAGAGATATATATAAACTACGGCGCGAAACGAATTTTTTGGAGCTCCAAAATTAACTCCACTGCCTCCGTCACACGGCGTCATCAATGTGCGGAAAATCCGTAAAATACCCAACATGGTAGAATCCGTAGAAAAGCAACTAACATGGGATGGTGTCGCTTTCGAACCATTTTTTTAAGGAAAAAAAGAACAAAAACGACGATAGTTGAATGAACGACGTTGTTGGCCTGCTTTTCACGTGTTTTACTTCAGTAGCAATTTTCCATCCATTCCGTGTTTGTATGACTAGCCGCCTTTTGCCTGTGCGCGTTGTTTGTTACCCTACCGCCCAAGGTACATATCCACAGCAACGACCCACTTTAGGGTTTCGCGTCAGGAAGGCGAAAAATCCCTCCCACCCCATTAGATATCTGGAACGGACGGACGGAGTTGGTTTGAAGGTTTTCCAAAACAAAAAAAAATGTGCAACCACAACTGCCTCAATCGAAACGTCCCGAAAAAAAGTGCCTTAATCCCCCTTTCCATCTCGAAACGGCTGGGACGCGAGGGGAGAAGTTCGTAAAAGACAAGTTGTTTAGTCAATGTAGGCACACCAACTCCGGGAGTAAACGGGTACACCACACATTCAGGTCGAGTTCGCTTCGTTGTGGCGAATATTCGCATGCGTGTGTATGTAAGATTCTTTCGCCTTTCGGAGATTGCGGACTTGAAGGGTTTGCTAGTAGCTCCAGAAACGTGTCTGGAAGATACAACACACAAAAAAGCACTCCCAAAAAGACCTCTGTCTATAGGCACAGAGCGCACACATACGTTGAAGGTAGCTCAGTTTTTTAAGACCTCCGAATCACCGTGCAAAAACCGTTCCACCACCTACAGTCCGTCCGGCGTAAAGGTACTGTCGTCTGGTGTTAACAAAAAAAAACCAAACCCGGTTTCAGGTTTGCGACCTGGTCCATGAATTTTGTCAGCCAAGAAATGGGGTCAACAGACATCATTCGGTGAGGTGAGCTGAAAGGGGATAGGTTTTTTTTTGTTCTCTCAGCAACGTAAGTTTGCTGACTTGAGAAACGTTCGTTTCTTATAATAATCCACCATTTTATAGCCTTTTAGCGTCTTTATCAATTGCCTTTTCACCAGTCGGCTTCCTGTATCTATGATTGCATGTTGAAAAATGCCGCTTTACTTTGATGCGGTCATCGTTTGTTTACCATCACACACGTTGGGGGGCTGTGTAGCAACTTTCTCTCACTTCCGCACACAACACGGCAAAACCTGAACCTGAAAGTGACAGTGTCGTCCCAAATTTACGCCGAACGAAACGCTCTCCACCGAGCTTGCACCCTAAAGATGCAATCAAAGTCAGGCCAAAAAATCAGAAAAAAGTACAATTCCACACAAACAAACAAACAACCGTCCGAAACGACATCCGTTGTGTTGGGGTGGCGTGATGGGGAAAAGCCAAAAACCGTGCAGAAAAATCCAATTCTACAGCGTCATTTGGGAGATGGGTGGTGATGGTGGAAGCGTTGATAATAATCCGTGAAGCGTGTCCTATTTTTTTCCTTCCCCAAACATTTCACTCTTTTCCTATCCATTTTTGGTCAAAACAAAACATACTACCAAGTAAAGGGAAGGGAGGAAGGAAGGATGGGGAAGAAACATTTAAAGATTGAGGTTGAATTAAACATGATCGAAACAATCGAAAGTGATTTTCCGCAAAATTGTGGTCCCAAAATTACATCGAGGAAATGGAAAACGATCGTAGGCCGGGTGCGCCGCTGCATCGGAAGCGAACCGACGGAGGAAACAAAACTGAACGATGAAATAAAAACTGCGAGTGAGATATTGAATAATTTTTCCGACTTCTTTCCCTCCTGCTGGAGATGATGAGATGAGTGTTTGCCCGGTGAATGAGGAATCGGGAGGATAATTTTTAATTTCCTCGTGTGCAAACAAAATGTTCCGCTGATCGCTGTTAATTTCTTCTTATTAAGATGAGTTGCTGTGTGCCTACAAATGTATTGCTCATGTTACTTTCCTTTACTGTTACAACCTCTATAGCTATAAATGAAGTTTCGTTTTTCAATTACCCATCCCTGCTTACATCATACGAAAGTTTTTGGGTAACGCAAAATTGCTCTAGACTTCAACTTTCTTCCGGGCGACAGCGAAACGCCGTCGGTACCTAACCAGCTCTTTCGAGCCTGATGATGACCTTCAGAGGTTTTGCGCATCAGTGCATCATCGCCAGAACCACAATCAAACCAGTTTTCCACTGTATCGTTATCGGCAGTACGGTTTTTCGGTTTTGCGCCTTCTATCTTCGGGTGACCGGTTTGGTGAGACTTCGAGAAGATCCACTTGAAGCGTTGGCAGCGCAGCGTTTCGGGTTGGAACTAAAACCTGTCGCACATGTGCCACACGTCTGACGGCGTTGTTTTTGTTTTTTGTTTTTTGGAGATGCTGCTGTGAAGACTGCGTGGAACATGTTTTGCTTGGCCATCACTTCATAAGGTGCGTGACCTTCACACCAACCACTTGCGTGTACGACGTGATTGGCATCTCAAGGTGAACGGAGGATGGGATTTCCATACGGATAAATCCATCTCATGGGGGAACGGCGTCGGATTGGATCGGTCATTGAATTTTGAGGTGGTGAGATACTCAAACACACACTATTCCGATTAATGCTCCGCTCAACTAGGATGGTATTGTTAGGAGATCATATTTCGCTTGAAGTTTCTTGTGGGTTTACACTGTTTATTGCAAAATGTCATTCAACAGACGTCAATAACTACACAGCTCCAAGGTGACAATCGTTGCAAGAAGTTTATTGAAAACATCTCACCCATCAATTGAGCGAGTGTCTCGCTATAACTAGAAGGGCGACCTTACTCGAATAATTCCAACCATTTGCTTATCTCAGCCATCGGAATGGACCAACGCAACAGACCTCTTACCAAACCGTATCGAAGTCGTCCAAGAACTGACCCTTTCAATCAATTATACCCCTACACCACAATCATCAGCAAAAATGTCTCGATAAAGTCCACTTGCGATCAGAGTGTCCACAAACAGCAAAAAAAAAACCCGTCACCTTCGAATGCACTCTGCTCCAAGTTGTCTGCACAGCTCGATATCTCCACTGCACAGTTTTATTGCAGATCGAATCGCTGCACAGGAATATAAAAAAAACACCTTCAACGCTGCACAGCTGAGCACCGAACCCGCAATGGATCGTACGCAAAACACCTTCCCCTATTCGCATAGTCAACTCATACTCCCTTCCAAAGCGGGGGTTGTTAAGTTTGTCCTAGGCTCGGTGAAACTAAACTTACGATCGCCGGCGGCAAGATCATTGCTCAAACGAGATATCACACTGTCCAGCTGAGATGGAGGAGAACGGTGCAGAAAAAGTCCCCAGTAACTGTCAGAGACATGCTCTCGCGGTGCAACAAAAGTGCGCATTGTTTGCCTGCTCGGGTGTCCAGCAGGGGGGCACGGGTTCGGCGTTGGATCATTTCTCAAACACTACATTCGTAGGTCTGCACAAGCAGTTGGCCGTTCGTGCGGTGCGGGGGAAAAAGGAGGTGCTGTCAGTGTAGAGAGAAAGACACCGACGTTAAAAAGTGCGACACGTACACTCGACCGTGCCACGATCGACCGAATCGTTAATCGTCTTATAACCTGCGGACGATCGCGCAATAGATAGGGAATGGTGGAGAGAGGGTGCTGTTTGGTTTTGCTTACAGGAGAACAGAAACAAAAAAAACGTATATCTACACTGCATTCGCAACGCTACAGAAAACAACTACAGTAAAAAAAAAACTGGCGATCATGGGCAACTTTTTTGCACTTAAGATCACCTACTATTACCTACGACCAGTTGGTTCGTAGCCCCGCTGTCCAGAAATTGAAATCGTCGGTAACTAAACGACCGAAAAATGGCCACAACGTACCACAACAGCAGAATAAAGAAAACTCTTTTAACTCTGCACGGTACTCAATTCGAGCTGACAATTATGAACTGCAACCAACTGCAACTAGCGCACCGTTGCATAATGCAGTGTTGTGCTGGGGAGTTTGCGTTGTTTTGCACACACTTCAACTGCCACCTTTAAGCCACACGCGCGATGCAAACCTTATCACAACGCCCATCCCCACACCTAGAGGGCCTTATGACATTTTGCCAAAGATCATCGTTTGCGGTTGCTTTAGCAAATTTGCATACAGAACTACCCAACTGTCAACCGGTCCTCCCCTCTCTCTCTCTCGGGTGTGTACGTGTGTGTATGTGCACCTTCTAATACCTTCTTCTTCTTCTTTGATGCGCTTCGGAAGCATGTTCTGTTTGGGACAAAAACAGGTACGGAGACGGTGTCAATAGCGAACTTAACAGCGCAACGCGTGGATACACATTTGCCTACCGGGAGGGACAAGCGTACTTATCGATTAACCGGTTTTGTTCTTTTACCGAGGGAAGCGGTTGGTGGTGCCTGTGTTCGTAAAGCAGAACGTTGAAGAAGGTAGGAAGTGATTGCATTAATAATGCTAATGTAAGCTAGAATAGGAAACGGTGCTTTCACTCCTTTTTTTGTTGAAGCAAGAAGCCAACGATGTCCAATGCAGCTTACTATCTTCCTGCTTAATGTTTTCCTATTCAACAAAGAGTGAAGTGTTATCATATAAAATCAACTCAATATGGAGTAAAAATCGAGCAACATCAATTTGTTTCTCACTCAATGTAATATGATGGTTAAACAAGAACTGCTCATCTAGAAGATTAATTGCCAGATCGAGCATTGGTACATCGAACCTTGCGACGGATCAACAAGGATGAAGATAATTAGATACATGCGAGATGAAGCTTGTACAGCAGTACAAAGCCCCCATTTCTGTTCTTGATTACCGTACAGCGAGAAGCTGCATCTAAGTGCTACAAAGTGGTACTTTAATTACCCGTATGGTAATGTGTGCTCTTCTTTCAATTATCTGCCAAACGATAGTTGGCAGCCGATATGTACATTAGCTCGATCTAATAATGCCTCACACAATACACTTGTCAGATGAAGCGACGGGTGACGAAACGGGGTTCCTTTTTTCTTCTAAACCACCACTAAACCCAGGGATGGAAGCATAAAAACAAAACAAAGACGTATTGACCTGCTGAGAAAACCTGTCCCACACCGTGTGTCGAGCAAGGGTGCACCAGGTACCAGGTGCTGCTAGCACACCAGAGACCCCGCGTGCACGCATATCTAACTCGTACACGTACACACACACTCATAACAAAAAACCGGCCGTGAAGTGTTGCTGCATGGCTATACTACACATACAGCAACCCTCCACGGACAAGAGGCCGAGCGGAGACAAGTTTTGGGACCGCAGCAGCAACAGCAGCAGCAGCCAGAAACTCTAACGCCAGAAAACAGAAAATGAAGTAAAACGAATGATCTGACATTGGCTCCTTGAAGTCGTTTGAAAGGTGGCACAGATAGGCTCTTACGGTAGAATTAGAAACAGTCTCACTCCTCCTGGACTACACACACACACACACCCATACACCGAGATAGGGGGGTTGGGGGAGACTAGCACAATCTTTTCGCTCAGCTTTTATCGTACTCGCGGTCGTCCCCACATCGAAAACAGAACCGAAAACGCCACACTTTCATCTCGCGAGCGTGCACTTTCGAGGTATTCGCACAACCCTGCAATTAGCCTTCGACAGGAAGGAACGACTTCAACGATGAAGCAAGCGACGAAAGCACACTGCACACGAGGAAAGGCGTACACCACGTTGATCACAATCTCACGCGAATTCAATCTTGCTGCCGTTTTTGTTGTTGTCGTTGCTTCAAATAGTGCTCCGTTACGTGACACTGCCTACACACGGTGTCGGCGGAATGGGAACACAGGGAAGCCAAGATGATGAGATCAGTGTGTCGATCTTAACTTTCGAAATCGAATCCTAAAATTGACCATTCTGCTTCGGGAACACCACTTGGCACTTGGTGTTGGCAGGTGGTGATCAGCCACGATCAAACTCTCTTTTCACGCTGAATCTCTCACTTTTTCTTCGCTGTCACTGTCGTTGTTTGGTTGTCACTGTCACTGGTACATTATGTATACGTGCCCGTTTAGAGTGAAACGTTAACATTGCAAATAATTTTGCAAACCATTTTCTACCACGTTTCATACACAGTTTTGCAAATGGTTCCTAACACATACGCACACAAACACAGCAACTAACCGAAGTGGGAACAGGACCACCAAACGAAGGGAACAAAACCACGATCCGAAAAAAAATAACTGAACGGTTCACGACGGTAAAAGTACGTCCGAAGCGTACGACAGAAACGCAACAACTAAGCCCTCCTCAAACATCCAAAACCCGTACCATCAAAACATGGATTGCCCGCTCGTTTTCTATCCCTCTCTTGCACTTTCCAGCTCCCTCTCGCTTATGCTGTTTCCGTTCGATCATGCTCGAACATGAACGCGTGCGAGCCACGCACACAACCAGCCCGAGAGCATAAAGATGGTTGGCAACTTCACAACCACTAGGGAAGCCCGTGTTGCACCAGTCACAGATCAACACGGGAGCGAGTACAGCGATCGTCATGTTTCCAAAAGTTAAGCTGCTCAAGAGGGTTACCACCACAGGGGCAGATTCCCCAAACTCCAGTGTAGAGCTCTTTAGAGGATTCCCGTCCCTACTAGAAGCGACAACCCTTCCTTTTTGCTTGGCAGAGGGTGGCAACGTCCCTAAAAGCTGCAGGTCAGATTAAACCCCTCGTCTCAAGAAGACTTGTTCGATCGAGTCTGATCGTGTGCAGTGTTCGTCTTCTTGGTGGTATATGTAGCAGGAGATGATGAGCTTGCTGGACGCTCTCTTTGTCCGTGTGAACGACCAGGAAAACACACAACAGGTCGAGATGTACCTCTCCTGAGTGGGGTGATGTTTGAGCGTTCTACCCCCCTTGGGGATGGCTTGCTCAAACCACGAACAGGGAAACGAGGGAGAAAGAGTGAGCGTACGACCGATTTGAGCCCAATTTTACATACTCGAGAGGTTTTGCTCTCGGCTGTGGAACAGCCGGCTGGTGTATGCGTGTCACCGCGGTACTATCTATACCGCTTCAAATGGTTCCACGCAGTGCCCGAAGCGTAGCATGCAACGAACACATGCAAACGACCCAAGCAGGGAGAACAGGTCTGGTTGGGCGTTGGATAGCAGCCGCATAAAGAAAAGTGACGGCAGTGGAGCTGGTGAAGGAAGAAATGATTCCACCGTCTCTCTTGCACGCCTGTGCGGATCGCTGCACACATTCACTGTGCGATCCCTTCTGGCAGGCGGGCGTAATGCGACGAAGGGTTTTGGTACTGAGGGAAAGATTACAATAAAAACATGATCTTTCATTGTTGTTACCGCTTACAAACGGTGAACTAAGCGCTTGCGTAGTTAAGTGTGTGGTACGAGCATGATTAAGTGATTGTCACAAAAAAAAGTGATCGGAAGATCAGGAAAGCAGGAAAACAACTAGACACGGAAAGTTAAATAGAAGAGCTGAAGGAGCGAGTAGAGTGAAACCTTCATGGTCCATTTATCTTTTTTGTGTGTGTATTTTTTTATTTAGCATGTTGGGGTTTGTTTGGGGGCGTGTACGCGATTGGACCAACTTCAACGGGGTCACCGCACTCGACGGATTAAAGGTACAAAATGTTCAATGAGTTTTATTCCCAGCAAGATTTTGATTACACTTTTGAAGCATTTAATCGGACGGGTTTACTTACGCACTAAGAGAGCTCCCAATGTTATCCATTCGACTTACCTATAAAGAAAGGGATTGAAAACATGCATTAATATTACTAGAATAATCGGTACGTTAGAATCGTTCGAATAAAGATTACGAAATACAACAGTAAAGTGATGCAATCCCTAACTCTTCCCCAAAACGTTAGCTTTTATAACCCAAATCCATGACGCGAAAGGCACACATGACGATCGCGAAAAAAAAGGGTTCAATTCTTCTTTGTGTCTTAAATCAGGCCATTGAACCGACCACTGAGAAAACTGCTTCACAGCAGATACATTTGGTAAAGTTTATTTCCTTTCGCAAACCAACTCGGGTGGGAAAAGGCATTAAAAAGGAAACCAAATTTGCAAATACTATCATCCCCAGTCCATCCCGACACCCGTCGGCCGTTGAGCACGGTTATTAATACGGCATTGGTTGTTCGCGTGCAATGATGACGTTGCTGTATAATAAATAATCTTCACAAATTTTATGACCGAAGAATGGCATTTTACCATGGTTTGTTTAATTCGCTCCAAAACTGTAAGTTGTGATGCTGGTGTTCGAGCACTTTCTCGTCACATAAAAATACTTGAGAAGGAGTCAATAGAAGCTGCCAGTATTTGAGATGTTTTTCAACATGAATATAAGGAATGATAAGCAATGTTCGGTGATATTTAATAATTTTTGATCAACGCAGTTCATTCATGCCTTTGTATTTTGTTCAACATACTCAATTCACTCATAACCAGTTACTGAAATGGAGCATGCACACCTGGGCTGGAAGTGGACACCAAACGACACTCTCAAGCACCCAACCATAGCACCAATAAATCCCATTTTAGGGCTAAAGGTAACAAGGAACACAAGGAACCAACTGTGTACAAGCAGGAATTATTCAAACCTAATGACTTGTCTTGAGGCGGAGCACATGCTTCGAAAGGTGTACAATTCTACTTTCAGCTCTCGGGCCAGTTCGAGCTCGCTGCAAAAGCTAAGTAAATTGTTATGAGCTGCTAATTGGGAAGTCAAATGCAGGCCGTGGTCTGCGGGACAGAGCACTGAACCCCGCCGGGTGATCGCGATGATAAGCCACTTAAAGGGAAGGAACCTCCAAGGAACGGTTAATGCAATAATGGCTGCAGCAGAACTGTCAGAACAACAAAGCATTTGCGGTAGATATGGTTAGTTCCAGCATGTGGACGGAGTTTATAAAGAGATTGGACCGGGCAAAGAGTGAGATAAGTGCAGTCACAAGCAATGTGTCATAGTTTTGAGGTGCTGAAGGGGCTGATCGTTCTTACAAGCAATTTACCGCAGAAACAGTATAACTCTCTACAGATACAGATGCCTACAGGAGGCATTTTAATAAAGGTATCTGTTAAACTAATTAAGAAGTGCACCGAGTATGATTTAAAAGTTCATTCTTAAGAAGAGAAAGGTGCCTATTAAGACTTTTGGTGGTACCAATAAGGTATACTTGTAGCAATCGAAATAAAAAGTACTTTCTTTTCACAGCAACATAATTTATTACCTTTTCAAAATGTCTTTTCAAATCAACAACGAAACCTTTTTTTCACAAATGCAACACAAATTACAATCGATTGCGCTTGTTTGCTTGCTCGTAAAATCTTCGGTGTTACAACCATCTTTATTGCTGCTTATCTGACAAAGCTTCGTGCTGTAACACACCAAGTAGTGTTGTGTTGCATACAATCTAAAAATAAGTAAAATCACCATACCTGTTAAGAAGAAGCAACAATTCTATCCAGTTCTCCTTCCTCACTCGATCCAAGCTTGCACTTTTCTGCAAACCAATCACCCATACCATTTCACACAAAATCCTGTTGCTGGCTGACGTCAATATTCAATACGCCCCGAACTGCGACAGTCTGTGAGTCCTTTTCCCCCGACTCCTCTCCCACCTCTGCCAACCGCAGCAGCACCATCCATTCTCAAAGCGGGTCGCAACACCACCAGAAGAACCGGATCGGGATCATCACGACCTACCATCTTGGCCGAGCTACTCTCGAAACTTCGGAGCATAAGCTCGGAGAAAAGAGTATTGGATGATCATTTGAATAATTTATTGAAATTGATTTCACAACACCTTGGCTCCGGTTCGGTGCAGGTCTCACGCCTTATGCTTGGCGCAAAAATGGCACCCAAAACGGTCTTGCAGCGCGCACAGAGTATTGCAGAGCGGAAAGACAAAAACACGACAAACGCGAAATTCCCCCATTCCCAATACTGGGGTGGAATGAAATGGGTAGGATGAGGTTTGATCGAGAAATGGATTAGTTCGGGCCCAGCATACTTCTTGTGCTAATATTTTTTTCAAGTGATGTTGAAAGAGAGCTTATGGTCTGAAGAGCAATTGTAGCAATATAGTTAATAACCTCAGAGAAGTAGGAAAATCTCATGTTGTTAATAGTATACATAACGAAATACTTTAAACAAGCTACATAATACAAATCGGAAAACATGAACCACACACGAGAAGAATAAATTATTTCAAATCGTCTCTAATTACGTCTATTCACCAAGAACGAGGTCAACGCACCAACGAACGACATATGGCTCACACGTGCATTAGAGATAAACTTCATTTCGATTCGTCGGAAATTTAGGTTTCCCTGGTTCGTTGAAAATCAAACAACAACATAAAAAAAGGTCTCACACATAGCAAGAAAGGAACGTAAAGAACAATTTCCATACAGCTTTATTTCACCTCCGTTTCGGTTTATCCGTGCTCCCGACGGACAAAGATGATTCTCCCGAAAGAAATAAGGGTTCCCCAAAAAGAACCATAAATGTCGATCTGCTTCGATGATGATGATGATGATGATGCGCAAGAATGAACTTTCTTCCCGATTCGTCAACGCTCTTTTCCGCTTCATCATCTATCATTCGTTTTCACCCCGTTCTGCGTCGCCTTAAAACGAACTGATAATAATCTCACACGGTGTACAGCTTAAAGCTCGAGCAATAAAACATTGCGATGGTTCATACCACACCGAGCGCGATGGTAATGTGGAATTATCCTCACCAAACAAAACAACTCACCTTCGGAGGGAACGGAGAAGCCTTCCGGATAAAAACACTCCAAAACTGGCATTTTGCGGAAGAGGGCAGACAACTCATCACGTATGTTATTCCGTGGATCGAAAAGGTGAACAGAAAAGTACGCAAAAGCATGTCACAGCATGATGCCCGATTGGGAACACAGAAGAAGGAATCGTCCATGTCCTTATGATTAAAACCGCCGGGAGAAGGAACTGAGAAATATGCGTACCGTCTTGCTGCTGCTCGTCTTTGCACAAACCGCAGTGCAAGAGGGAAAAAAATAAGTTATATTACCACACCGTAAAACGCCGTGTCCCTCCGGGAGAAGCAAATAGTAAGAAAAAAGGGAACGAAGTTAAGAGACCTCAACATTGACCCGTAGAACAATAAATTTAAACGCATACATCAGTGACGAACCCGCTTGTAGACGTGTACGGGAAAGGGGGAGAACCACAAACGACAGCCAAAGGTAGTAAAACTCATCGTATTTAAAATGTTCAATCCCACCACCCACCGTAACACCACCAGCAGCACCTGAAACATCAGCGGCCGAATTCATCGGCATTTATGGTCGACCGAAAGGTTCTACCGTTTTTCTCGGAATGATTTTCATGTTTCAATTCCATAAAATACGATCAAGCAGAGGGAATCGTTGAACTTTTGTGCCTGAACGATCAAGATATCCCTATTCCCGAGCGGTTCAAAACACCACACAAAAAGGCCCAGATTGATTAATAAAAGCACAGTGAAACATCTGTTATTCTAATAGGGTTTGATTTAGGAGCGATATAAAACTGTGAATGGATTTTAATATTATGCAAATCGTTTGAAATTCATAGAAAATAAATGTGCTTTACAGATTGTACGATAAGTTTCCTTTACAAGGTCTTTCACTGCTGCAATAAAGCATCTAAACGGATTGAAAATTAAGCTCATAATTACAACGTCCAATGCAAATTGGAAACAAATTAACAAAAACACACGAGTACACTGTGAAGGACAGGCTTCATTTGCTGCATTTAGGGACCGGACATGTCGTCCAGGTTCAACCAAATTAACTCCCAAACTCGTTGCTTCCGCCGTCCAAGCACAAAACAAAGCACAGCGAAATGCTAATTGACACCACCAGGCAACAGGTGCACCTTCCAAAAACAAAAAAACGCACTAACTACATTTCCGGTACTAAACATCCATCCACGGTCACGGCAAAAGGAACCACTCGTGCCCATTTCTTTCCCTTTTTGCAAATCTCAATGCTCGCGTTACTGTGTTCTGTGTTCTGCATATTTGTCTGACAAAAATAGACATCAACATCAACAACGAGGGGCTGCCATGATCATTAGACACGCCGACAGCAGCATCGAACGCGCAGGGCAATCGTTTGTTCGCAAAAGGCTAATGACGCTAATTAGAAACCATGTGGCAGTAGACGGCGTGTTTTGGCACACGACTTCTTTTTAAAGCTTTTTTTTTTTTTGTTTATATGTTTGGAGTTCTTTTGCATACGTCCTCTAAGCGTGTTCCTATCTTGCGGTATAGAATGAAGACACATAGCTTGTCACTTGCAATGGATGGAAGGTTACGTGGACGAGGTTAAACTCGTTACGGGTGTTGTGAGAGAGAGAGAAAGAATGCAAACTGCGATAATCGATCGTCCCTTGAAGACAAGATCGTTTACTTCCGGAAATAATACTCATAGAGATTTATTTGCTTTTGGTTTTTAACACATTACTATTAAATTATTGTTATTGTCCCATAAGTAACAGCCCCTTATTATGCAATCCGCAATACAACGATTAAAATGGCTTAAACCACAACAGCTCAATATGAATCACCGCACTGCAAAATGACGAAAGAAAGGCACAAATAGAGACCAAAAGAAAGTAAACAAAGACAACAATAATAAAAAAAAAAACACTTTCGCCCCTCGAGATTGATGTAACGTATGCCTCATCAAAAACGCACGCTGATCACTTCCTCTCACGACTCGCAGCTGACCTGCTTAGACGAAACGAGGAACGATATTATGCCCTTTTTTTTTTCTTCGCTCAACCAGCTAAAGGATATGGCTGATGCACACGATTAAGAAGCAAATTGCTATATTCATTGCTGATAAACTACAGTGAGGGAGAGTGATTTTGTGTTGCACTCGCAACATAACTACTTCACCCAAGCACACACAAGCGGGGCGCACGTGTACGTCGTGCGGATCGTGAATCATTAAGTGAGGTGAGAAAAAAGAGCACACCAATGATATTACCAATCCCTTTTTGCTGCTGATCAACTGATGATCGGCGCTCGTGCCGTGTAGAAAGGGAAGAGAAAGACTCACTCATCACGAAGCAACCGGAAAATGACCTGATGCGTCAGCTGTGGAAAGCTACTACTCACTTCATCATGGACAACCAGCCACAACGGTATGAGGAAGAGGAAGTTGCGTCTGAGGCTTTTTGTTTTTTTGTTTTGCTTTAACCAGCGGCACATTGCATGATTGCAAACAATTTTAAAAATGAGTGCCATTTTCAGATGTATACACAGATCGTTTTCGACGGACGGTGAGAACACATCACACGCCAAGCTTTCCGAGCAAGCTTCTTACATTGTTTTTCCGTACATTATCAATGCAAATGGGAAAACGCGTTAATTGGTTTATCTGAACGCAGGAAATAGTTCTTGATTAGTGAAATGAATATTTCATTCCCCCATAATGAAAGCAAACGAGCTTCCAATTATTATGTTTTATTTTAATTCCATTATGGCAATATTTTCCTTTTGGACAATTTTACGCTTATGTGGGTCACCAACCGGGACGGTAAAGCCACACCTAATTATCGGCATTCCTGCGCTATCGTTGAGTGCTTTAGAATGCATCTAGATTACCATGCCAAATCGACGTATCCTTCAAATGCACTCAATGCAAAACCCATCGGCAAACAAACTTTCCTTAAAAGAGAAAAAATAGGGAAACGAGGGTGAGGGTGATAACACAGCGCTTACCATTCTTTCCTTCATTGAATTCATTTAAAAGTATTTGGTAACACATTGTTCACGGATATCTTCCCTTGTTGCATGTTTGGTGGCATTTCATTAACGAAAAATTAGTTCCGGGACAGAAAGGAATGCTACAAAAGAATGCATTCTCGGATGCATTCTACTCCTTCCGAGACAAAATGCCGTGTGTGTGTGTGTGTATGGTAAGGAGCATGAAAATAAACTTTCCGTTCACAACCAAACAAAGAAGATACAAAGATTTTCTACCTGCCTGAGATAAACGGTTGCAATTGCCGTACATATCTGAACGGTGCGGAAGAAAACGGTGCCCTGTCAGCAGGTCCAACTGGCTCACCTGCCCTTTTTGACCGATATCCTTCGAGCAATTGTTAAACAGGTCCAACCTGTAGGGGGGTTTTCCCCTAGAAGGTGCAGCAGATAAGAAAGCCAACCAACGCACAACTACAAACACGACAAGCGCCAATGCAGTAAGAAAGCCTACCAATGATGCCTCCTTGAACCCGGTGCAAGCCGTGACATCCGGTTGAACATCCAAACAGTAGGGTTTTCCTTTTCCCACTCACACTCACACGAGCGGGAACAGAAAACCATTGCAAGAAAAGAACGAAACGCACGAGCTTACCTTTACCGGCGGTGCCATATAAATTAATCCCTCTCTTTAGGATGACTCGTAGGCAATACAAACGCGCACGTCGCTCTATGGCACACGAAGGGCGCATAGGCACCGCACTGCCAAAAGGTGCCACAAATAGGAAAGGCAAACAGCTTCTGCGGCAGAAGCGTAAGCGAATGGGGCAAAAAAAAATGCAACTACGCTTTGAAAGTGGAACAAGTGGGAAAGGAATAGCAGGTAGTGCCAACGGCATAACGCCACCACCACCAAACAACCTGCGCACACATACACACACTCACACACACAAACAGAGTGTAATAAGGAATTAACCTGTTCTCCTAAAGATTCCTTTTTCCGTTTACCTTCAACCATTCCGTTCCCTGTTCATATTTGACTGCTCATAAAGCAGATTTATCGTGGGCGATTTTTTTTTCCACCACTGACCTTGAGGACAGGCCGGGGATAGGGATAGTTCTTGGCGTAAAAAAAAGCTAAGCTCCGAGCAGCACTTTACAGGTGCTAAAGCAATTGAAATGTCAATCGGATTGCAGTCCTTCGTGAAAAAAGTACAAATTCAAGGATTTTTACACTCAAATAGGTGTGTAAGGAAAGTAAAATATTTCGTGCTGATGGCATTACGTGCCAAAGACAGTCAATTTGTAGTAATAAAAGATTGTAAGCCAACTCCTTTTATTGCCTGGAAAGGTTTCATGTTTCAATAATAAAGCATAAAAGTATCAAACAGTAACAGTGACAAGTGTCTAGAACATCTCACCTTTTTCCTTTTTTTTTCATTTAAAGCTTACGTCTTACAAATTACATCTTGAGGACGCTCCATGTTCCGAATGGTAATCGGTGTTAGTAAAAAAAAAAGTCCCAGACGCGCATGATTACTTACTTGGATTATTGTTGTACTCCGGCCATATCGTTGCCAGCTGACATCCAAGCGCACGACGATTTAAACTTTTGCAGCAAGACCACTTCCTGCCTAACCAGAGGCCCAGATGGTAGCTGAACGATTTCGGACTATACTCTTCGCAGACTGTTAGGAAAAAAGAAAAA
>KB702859.1:0-22446 GCA_000349165.1 Anopheles christyi | reverse complement strand
CATCCATCTGCCACCTCATTCCCATTAGCTGGTCTATTGGCTTCCTTGTTCGGGTTCCATGTTTGTTACTCACAAACCATCAGCTTATAGTGCTCCCTTTAGTGTTGGGTCGATACACGTGTGTGTGTGTGTGTTGTGTAAAGTGTAACAATGTTAATAGGGAGAAAGAGAGTGATAGAGAAAAGGAAACCATTACCCATTAAAATGTGATCCACCATAGAAAAAGCTCAAGAGCTGATGCTACACCATAAGACATGCTTAACCTAACGAATGTAGATAGAGCAGTGTGTGTGTTTGTGTTCTTATTATAGATCCTTCCCTGCTATCAGTACGCTATAGTAGTAGTGAATCAATTGTTTTATTTCGTTTTGTTTTTGTAACCTAAAACTTATACCCGTTTTAGACTGTAGTGGAAATGATAGAAAATTCAGTCAATGCGCGCTTACATGGTTTGTTCGTTCGTCTGTTCATTTGTTCGTTTGCATTACGCTGGAGGCTATTAAAAAAACCTCACACACACATACACAAACACATAAAGACATACTACATGGTATTAAATGAAACAATACGAATAATGCTTTTAACCGTCCTGAAAGTAGTAAATAGCCATGTAATAGAAAACTAAAGAAAATTTAACTCAAATTATTCATAACATCAAAACTAACAAAAAGGTGTAATTTAAACTACCCTAAAGGGTAGTTAGTTAACCAATTGCAAACGTTGCTGAAACTGAGAAAGCAAAAACAAATAGGACATGTTTTTGTTTCATTTTTTATGATTTCATTTGCTGCATAGATCTAGATTGGCTTCTAAATTTAATTTATTTTCTGTTCATTTTCACGTTCTTTAACTCTGCACGACACCCAACCCACCATCCCCCTTCCTAATGCTATCGTTCTTTAGCTTAGCTTACCATTTATTTTGATTGTTTGTTTGTAATAGTTTCGTTTATATATTTTTTTCATTGGTTTCTTAGAGCGATGCACAATATTATGTTATGTTTAGCCTTTCAAACAAGGATTTTTTTTTCATACAATAGATTTAAGCCTACCGTTAGTATTGTTTTGTTGTTTCTGTAGCTTTCAATGTGGGGCGTAATCAGTTGCAATATATTATGATCATTAGAAAAAAAAACTAAAACCATTTTATACAGTAATAGTAACAAAAGTAACCGATAGTATAAAGCAAGCATACTACTAAACAAAACACACCCATGCACACACACACACACATACCAAAAACCAATCGTGAAGATCGTGAGTGAGTCGTGTTCGTTCGTGTATCATCCCAAACAGAATGTACCACCCGCCGGACCGCTGTATTCGCCGTCCCACTGGATCACGCCACACTCGTCCTCGATCCAGCACTCGTTGCAGCTGCCGCTAAGCGAAAGCCCCATACCGGAGCTTGCCGAGCAGATGGAGTCCATTTGAGCGGAGGAAAATGTTGCGTTCGACCGTGGTGACGAACGCTAAGTTGCTTACTAGTGCAGACCGGGAAAGGGTAAAACAATATTTACCGAGTAGTGCATTCGAGTTAATGAAAAGGAAGCGGCAATAGTATACACAGCAAGGACAGTAATGTGCTTTTAAAAATAGCTCGTGCTAGCTAAAACGTTCAAACAGAAGCAACCAGATGCAGAAGGACGATTTATGATGCACGAGAAAGAATTGGTTCGTTTCGTTTTTGTCTCGCTGCATAATGTTTCTACACTAGTGTTGGGTATGTAGCGTTTGAATGCTTTTTGAGCAGCAGTACGGCACAGCACAGTTGTTGCCCGATGAAAAAAACTAATTACTGTAACATGTCAAAGAGACTGGCTATGGTCAATTTACATGAAATTGAAATAACTTAAGCAAGTGGGAGTAATAACGTAATATTTGGTAGAACGATACAATATGGTAGATCAATACAATTACAATCACCGCACTCGCAGAAACCTCTTAAAACACTCGCCCAGCAGCCCAGCGCCCACGAAAGCGTGTTAACGTGAGTGTTGCAAGCTTCTGCACATGCAGCTGTTTTAATTTGGCAAACGGCCACTATAGCAATCTGCGACTGATTCATCTGTACGTAAGCTAAAACTGGTAGCCTTGTTAAGCGAATGCGGAGAAGCGAACAAGGCATGCTCGTATTGCTATAATTGAAGGTCATTTTGTGTAGGTGTAGATGGTGGTATTGTATATAGAGCACTAGTGGAATATCCTATTTGTACATTGTGAAGTGATACTAAAGAAAAAACTAGTCGACAAGGGGAGTAAAAATTTCTCTGCTGGGCCCACCCGTTATCTATCCCATGAAGGCAAGACCTAGCAGCGAAAATTAGCAATATGCACGCAGCTCTGGTTTAGTGCAAGACTTTTGAGCTTTTAAAAATGTTAATTTGAAACATAACTTAGTGCCCGGTTTGTGTAATGGTGTTTTGATTTTCGTTTTAGAAAATTTTACAATCGCTGCCATACGAAAAAAAAATAATGTTAGCTCGACCCAATTCATAACGTTGTGTTTGTAAAGCGTGAAGAGTTGGGGAGGTGAGATAGTGATTAATTGTGAAAATTTTGTATAATATATTTTGTGTTTTGTTTTTTTTTGCTGCTGCTTGGTTTATGATTTCCTTTTTGCAGGGCATTCCAAAAACAGTTCATACAGTTTTCGAATTGGAGGGTGCGTTTTCAAGCATTCTGATTATTTCTTTTACTTGAACAATCTTCAAACTTTGTGTTATGAATCATGGTTCATTATATTTCATTATTCGAAATTATATCAATCGATGTAACCGTTGGTTTAAAGCGTTCGTGCGAGTGTTAGTGTGTGTGTTTGTGTCCTTTCTGAGGCAATAAGAGCTACCGTGAGCAGCAGTAGCACGATCACATATTAGGCAACACATTAGCGAGTAACATACAACTGCCAAGCATTTACACGGAAAAGAGAAAGGGAGAACAAAAAACAAGTGTTATCGTATATAACGTACCGAATTTGGTCGGTGACTTGATAATATAACAATCTCCACAGAACTACAATTGCCGGCGAAGGTGTGTTTTGTAGAGCTTTTTAGTAATACACAAATTGCACGGTTGAGCGTTGAGTTCGTTGAGCGTTGTGAGCCTATAAGAATAATGATTAATTTTTTTGCTGTGTGTTTGGCACATTTGGGGCACAAACACACGTAATCGTACATCGAAATTTGGCCATGTCCGCTCTAAATGGAAGCAGGAGCGGTGTTAGCATTTCATGGCCGATGTTGTGCATCTCTATTATCTAGCAGCGAATTTGATCATTTCCTCATCATCATCATCTTTCACCCATTCCAAGCGATTTATCGTACCATCGGAGGCCGGTGAAGCAAATTGCATAAACAAATGAATGAACCAAGGGACCGGATATCGGTTAAATCGAAAGAAAATTAAGTAAAATTATTACTTTCATCTACTACTACTACAATTACTACCACTACTATTACTATTACTACTAGTACCAGAAACATTCTCATGTACAATAACAGCTCCGGGCATATATGCAAACGACGATATCCAAGCAAAAGAAACAAACGATGGAGAACAACCATGTAAAAAAACGAACAAGTTAAGCAAAACGATCGTGGCAAGGGGGTAACAGGAGAAGCACTCTGCTGGAAGGCAAATTGCAGCAAAAACAATGGAAATGCGCCAATTCTATATATCTAGTCATATCAATCATACACACACAACAACAAAAAACAAGCATACCATACACATGTGCATACCTACACATATTGAGAAGATAGAGAAATAGAAGAATACAAATAGTACTCCACAGTAACATTTCATCATTCGATAAAACATATTCAGAGCGATGAAATGAGGTAGGAAGAGAAGGAAAGAGAAAGACCTAAAGGTCTAAACCAATTTCGTAGTACACATTATGCCTAGTGCAAAGGAATAGCGTCGTCCATATAACTAGTCAAAGAATATGAAACATTAAACCATTGACTGTAGCAAGCAAGGAAAAACATTAAACAATACACGATTAGGTGATGACGAAGCAGAGGTAAAATTAATGACCATTAAGCTCCAAGGAAGGAACAATAGTAAGTGCGCCAAAGGGAAGCGCCCTCTAGCATCTAGAGTAGCAACCAATATGCAATCAACACTGACAACGAGAGTGAAACAATCGTTTGATAAGGATTTGCGTCACTGAAGTTAATAACAAAACATTAATCAATCGCAAGTATTGTGTGAGTGAGAATGGTTTTGTAACAATTCGAACAACTCGTCCGAGTCGGAGGCGAATGGCACTCTTAGCGCTATATCTACAAGCGACCAGGCGCCTCCAGCGCCCAGTGCACGAGCGACTAGGCGCCTCCATAAGGATTTGCTTTTGGCACCACGCTCTACAGCCAGGTGAGGATGCATTACACGCGGCTTAGTAATTGACGTTGACGGGCAAAACAACCATCATACGCATCAGTGCTGCAAACGAACCGGTGCAGTATTTTGTGTGTAGCCAGTAAATAATAGGGCAATAAATCAATTAGTGCGAATAGAATAGCAAAAAAAAAAAATAATTGGACCGCAAACAAGCGAATGCCACGGAGTTAACGAAGTTTACGGTATTTTGCGATTTAACCATGATTATTACATTGCATTCAATTACATTTTCTCCTACCCCCCAAAAAAAACCTAGATGCAGCTGATAGCAGTAGCGTGACAGCACATGTGTAGCGTGAAACCGTTAAATCTAGCCCAATGAAATCGTACGTACGGCAACTATAATTAAACGAAGTAAAATTACAGGAATCGTGTCTAGCAAAACAAAAACAAACAAACAATTTGTTCAATTTAGTAAATCGAGGAGCGACGGAGCTGCAAACAAACAGTAGTAAAGTGTATTTGCAAATGTATTTCTTAAACCAAAAAGGAAAACAAAAATTTGAAATTTGGTGGAATAGTCACATAGGAACAGCAAAGTATTATCATCTGTGTGCAGTGGTGGCATAACAGAATGGGAATTTAATACCATTTAATTGATCTGCACCGATATTGCCACAAAACTCACCAAAGACGCAAAAAGGCCGAATTCCCAAGGACTATTCACCCATTGTTGCATTCGCTACCCTTTAGCTAGGCGTGCGTGTTTACTACCATAATTCAAACCGAAAAGTATTACTGAAGTGTGGTCAGTTGTGGTATGGTTTTCATCTTTGGCAGACGAACTCACACCGAGACAGACATACGTCATGGTAATGGGCAAACGGCATAATGTATAGAATTGCACAAACAAAAAAACCTTGCGCTCCACCATTTTACAAGCTCGTGAATTTAACAATTCTTATGCTTTTTGTCAAAAGAACCAAAAACTCACTCGCCTATAGGAAATACCGTTAACGGGGAAAATGTGTGTGAAAGTAGACTAATGATAGCCATGGGTACGGAGGGACGCAGTGAATTCAAAACAAGGTGTGCAGTAAAACCATCACCTCCGAGAAACACAATTTAATACAATAAAAAGAGAAAAAAAAACAAAACCACGATCAACAGCAGAAACAACAACAACAACAACAACCCCAATAATCCCACTACAAACAGTCAATCGTTAGTGATAAAGAAAGGAGAATGATAAACAAAACATTGGCTCTGAAATGGAGAACGGTAACAGAAGGAACTAGACGTGCGGTGGGGAAACAAAGAGAAAGAAAGCGTGTAACGAGGCACCGGGAGAAAAGAGAATACCGGTGTACAGCATTCGGGCAGCGAGCGAAGTGAAAGAGCATCGTAATACAAATGGATGTGAACGAACACATATTGGTTATTTAGTAACATTACATTTACAGGAAACGAAAACAATAACATTATTAGACATCGTGTTTGTAAGGAAAGCAGGCAAGAAAAAAAAAAACAACATACAATTAAACCGTAGACTAGTTATAATTACTTGATATACATTTTTTCACAAGAAAATATACTTATAATCACGGACAAATAAACCAAAATTGTGAATGATGCCGACGGCAAACGGTCGCGCTGTTGTGGATTTCCTTCGTTTCTTTTGTTTTTTTCTTTCCCTCACAATTAAATATTTCATTTGTTTGTTTCTTCATTTTAATACCACACGGTTTGGAATACACTTTTATTTCTCTTACCATTGCCTTTCTCTATCACGTTCGAAAATTCCTGTACTCTTGTATATAACATCTAAATTGTTTCAACAAAAAAGCTTTTAAAACCATTGGCATTTCTAATGTTTCCATGTGTATTGTTACGTGGAATTGTTATGGAATAAGGTTGTTTTCTTATGGTTCTTTAGTTGAGTGTTGGTGGAGGTTTGTATGGTAAAACTGATAAAGGGTAAGAAAGACTCAGAACGCTACCAGGTAAGGGTCATAAAAGTTATACAAGCTAAAACAATACCAACTGTTAATCCGTGAGATTCTTTGAGAAGAGCATTCGGGACAGCTTGATAATACTGCTCATTTTGTGTGTGCATCGCACTTGGCACGACCATTAAGTACGAATTACTTGAGCTAATTGTTACATATGGAGCAGTTCACACAAACTTATCCTACGGTTGTTTCCTAACCGCACGTAAAGCAACTACATCCTAAGACAATGCACAATAATACACAACTATACAGTTGACATATATCGTTAACACATTTCCTAGACAACAAAATTTGCGATTTACCGCATACAGTATACCCTTTTGTTAGCAGAATACGAATTTGGAATGAGTGGGTAATTACGGTAAAGGGGCGAGGATGAGAAGCGAGACCTAATAGAGTGTACAAACTTCTCTCCTAGAGTAAGGTGTTTGGAATGTGTGCAAGTCTTTAGCGATTGCTCTAGTCGCATCGTTTACACAATGTTCATCTGTATCTTGATGACCACCGTATTATTGTCAGCAAATTTGGCCAAAATGTCCTTAATTTTAGCAAACTCCAAAAATCCAAACCCGCGCGGACTGATGTCCTGATTCGGGCGGTGAAACGCAAGTATCTCGGGCTTCGACATGATCGTATCGTGCTGTGACAGTTCGGGGGCCCGCACGTTCAGCAGCGTGATCTTTATGCGTCCCTTGAACGGCCACTCGAGATGGTAATCGTTCTCCGATTGCATCAGATGCACGTGCAACCCGATCGAGTCCTTGGTGCGCGGTGACACATTGATGCGGGCGCAAAACTTGTACCCATGCGCGGAAGTATACGCTTCGCCGCTGTAAAACATACAGTTACTGTTAGCTAGCATCGAATCGATTTTGTTTGAGAAATCGTCCAGCTTCCAGAGCAGCACACCGCCACTATACCGCGGGTCGACCTCTTGGTTTATTTTGACCAGCTGAATCTCCTGCTTGGACAGCTTGATGCCCAGTATGTGTACTTCCTGCTCGAGTATAACGATACGTTCGTACATCGAGCGTACCAGCTCGTTGGTGCTCATCTCCGGCACACTGTTTTTAGCCGGTGGGTCCCAAAATTTATACCGATCGTTACTGCCCGTGTACGTTTCGAGAAGAAGCTGCAAATGCTGCTGACAGTCTGAAGCAATGTGTGCGCTCAATGCGGCTTCATCCGGAGCAATAAACTTGCACTTTACCCGGGCGAACGGGCACGGTTGACTTAGCCGCGACATGGCGAATGGGCACTGGCGCAGATGGGTATCGATTTCGGTGGGTGAAAACTGATCGACACAGCCACGCATCGAGTTCGGGCAGGGCTTTTTGATTTGCGATATTTCGCGGCGCGTGCAATTGTCCGGAAAAATGTCACACTTGATGTCTAGCGGTTCGTTATCCAGCGGGCAGTTGGAGTTTTTCTCACTGGAAAATGGGATACAAAAGGATTGTTAATTGTGATGTCCACAAATAATGTCCCCGAAATAGTTACTTCAACCAATCCGTAATGCATTTCCGACAGAACCGATGGCCACATTTCGTGAGAATCGGCTCGTTCAGCCAACAGTAGCAGATGGGGCATTCATATCTTGCTTCAAGGACGCCATCGTCACTTTTAGCGGCACTCTGTAGAAACGTTGTATACAAAGCATTAAGACATTATAACAAAACCATCGCTTTTCTTCACTTCTTGTGGGGTGAGGTGGAACATAAAATCACGGGTCGCATAAATATGAGTCATTCCGATACATCCGGGTGCGCAATGTGTTCAAGGCGCTCTTGTTTTTTTTTCACTCGGGTTTAACAAATCCACTTTTCATACCTGTAAACAATTTTCCTCGGCGGATACTTCTCTTTTCACAGGTCTACTCATTTCTTATCATTATTAGTAGCCGAAAATATTGTATCAAACAAAGCGATTTGTATATCTTTCGTTTGTCAACTAGTTTTTGTTGTGTATGGTCGGTTCAAGATGGTTATAAAACAGGTGTTATGGAATGTCGGCTGTTGAAAGTACGAGGTTTAAAACTTATTTAATTAAAATTGTTTTAAAATGTTGATGATTTTGATTAAATGATTGTTGACTTAAGCTTCCGTCATTTCCTGTGTTTCATGCCATTCAATAGAGGGATAATAAAAGCGTTCAACGAAAATGCAAACCAAAATCAACATTGCAACCACCTCTCCTATAGTCACCCTTGAAAGGCATGACAGAACTGTCACTGCAGACGTGTACAACATTTTCCCGACATCGTTCGATCGCCCTCTGCCGCATATTGGTAATTTCGTGTGCTGATCGCATTCTATCAGCGATCTTTCCGTTCCATCGCGAGAGTTTGGAGGCAAACACGTTTCATCGTCCCTGTGTTTCAGCCGTAGTGCTCTCTGTGTTGTACGCAAAAAGCGCCTTAGAATGGCTGCCGCACTAACGCCCGAGGAGAAGGAGCATCTGATCACCCGCAACCTGCAGGAGGTATTGGGTCAGGATAATCTTCGCACAATCGTAAAGGAGCGTGACCTTAAGATATACTGGGGCACGGCTACGACTGGCAAACCGCATATCGCTTACTTTGTGCCCATGTCCAAGGTGGCTGACTTTTTGAAAGCCGGCTGTGAGGTGAGTTAACTCGTGCACAATAGTTGCATCACGAGCCACGTTCTCGTTTATGATCACTTTCACCGCTCTTATCAATCGCCACATTGCAGGTAACGATCCTGTTTGCAGATCTGCATGCCTATCTAGACAACATGAAGGCGCCCTGGTCGCTGCTGCAAGAACGTACCAAGTACTATGAGGCAGTTATTAAGGCGATGCTTACTTCGCTCGGAGTGCCGCTGGATAAGCTGCGATTCGTTTGTGGCACGGACTATCAGCTATCGAAAGAGTACACGCTGGATGTGTATCGTTTGTCCTCGGTAGTGACGCAACACGATGCCAAGAAGGCGGGTGCTGAAGTGGTTAAGCAGGTGGAACATCCTCTGATGTCTGGTATCCTGTACCCGGGACTTCAAGCGCTGGACGAGGAGTATCTGAAGGTGGACGCACAGTTTGGTGGCGTAGATCAACGTAAAATTTTCACCTTCGCTGAGAAGTACCTGCCTCAGCTAGGGTACGCCAAGCGCATTCATCTCATGAACCCGATGATTCCGGGTCTGGCCGGTGGCAAGATGTCGTCCAGTGAAGAGGATTCGAAGATCGATCTGCTCGACAGTGCGGCGAAGGTGAAGAGCAAGATCAAGAAAGCGTTCTGTGAGCCGGGCAACATCGAGGATAATGGGCTGCTCAAGTTCGTGAAGCACGTCGTTTATCCGATGTTCAAGGACGGTGAAGCATTCACGGTCCACCGCAAGCCGGACTTTGGCGGCGATCTCGTGTTTGCAGAGTATGAACAGCTTGAAGCTTGTTTTGCCGCGCAGGAGCTGCATCCGGGAGACTTGAAGGCAACTGTCGAAGGGTATATAAACCGGCTGCTGGAACCCATCCGCAAGTCCTTTGACACGGATTTCTATCGTGAGCTGACGGAGCGTGCCTATCCGGCACCGGTGAAGGTTCAAGCAGGAAAACAGGCCGGCGGAGGCAAAGCTCAACCAGCTGCTGCCGGTGCGGGCACAAATAATGCTGCTGCTGCTGCGGCTGGTGAAAATACCCCAGACAAGCTGGAACTGAAGGTGGGCCAGATCATGGACGCAGTGAAGCATCCGGACGCGGATAGTCTCTGCGTGCTAACGGTGGACATTGGTGGTGGTGAGCGAAAGGCGATCGTGAGCAATTTGATGGCTCACTACACGTTGGAGCAACTGCGTGAGCGATTCGTTGTGGTGCTGACCAACATGAAAGCATCTAAAATTCGTGGCGTTGAAAGCGAAGGCTTGGTGCTGTATGCGGCGGGAACAGAAAAGTGTGAAGCTCTGGCCGTGCCAGAGGGATCGAAAGTGGGCGAACGTATCATTGTGGAAGGATTCGACAATACGGGCAACCCGGTACCGGCCTTGAACCCTAAGAAGAAGGTTTGGGACAAAATTCAGGCGGAACTGCACACGGGCACGGATGGTCAGGCCTTGTGGAAGGAGTTTTCGCTGATGACACTGAACGGCGATCGGGTAACTAGCACGCTGCCAGGATGTAGCATCAAATAGGTGCTCGAGAGGGAGAGAGAGGGGACAGTACTCTGTGGTAACGATGGCATTTCGCGACAGCTGTTGCGCTTTGAGAGTCTTATTGTTTTGGTTGCAACATCATCTCCGTTCGGATGGTTAAAAATGTGTGTTTTTATACTCATTTCATACTTTTGCAGAAAGTAATTTATTAAAGTCGGCATCGCACGTTATTCAAACGAAAAGAGTTCTTATTTGCTCGAGAAAGAAAGAATTCTGGCAACACTGCATCCCAATCAGGATGTAAATAAAAACAAAAGCACGTGCGCTGCAATGCTGTTGTCAAAATCAGCTGTTTATTTGGGTTGGTTGTTTGTTGTGTTGGCGCCGTATTACTGGCGCGAGTGTTAATTTTCTTGTGTAGACTATCGCCAAGAACTAGCAAGCTGTGATAGAATTGTATTACAAATACATAGAATAAGTATGGTACGTGTGGATTTAACGAAACTAACTCACCTTCAAACGGAAGCAAGCCAGGTGCGCAACATATGCATTCTGGCCCACGTGGACCACGGCAAAACCACGCTGGCCGATAGTTTGATCGCAAGCAATGGCATCATTTCCACGCGCTTGGCTGGTAAGCTGCGCTACATGGACAGCCGTCCGGATGAGCAGGAACGCCAGATCACGATGAAGAGCAGCAGTATCGCACTGTACTTTCGGCACGAATCGAAAGCAGCAAACAGTAACAGTGGGGAAGAATATCTGGTAAACTTGATCGATTCCCCTGGCCATGTAGATTTCAGCAGCGAAGTGTCAACCGCCATCCGGCTCTGCGACGGGGCAATAATCGTGGTCGACGTCGTTGAAGGAGTTTGTCCACAGACGCGCGTCTGTCTACAGCAAGCGTACAACGAGCAGCTGTCCACAGTGTTGCTGTTGAACAAAATCGACCGACTGGTATTGGAAAAGCGGCTTGACCCTGCGGAAGCGTATCATCACCTTGCGCAAGTCCTGGAGCAAGTGAACGCCGTCGTAGGGAACCTTTTCGCGACAGATGTTTTTGCACGGGAACAAATTAGCACCTCGGCTGACCAAACATCTGCCCTGGAGGAAGCGGACGACTCTTTCCTTTACTACTCACCGCAGCAAGGAAATGTGTTGTTCGGTTCGGCCCTCGATGGCTGGGCCTTCGATTTGGCAACCTTTGCCCGCTTGTATCACGGGAAACTGGAAGGTGTAACAGACAATCGCAAGCTGCTGAACGCATTGTGGGGCGACTTTTTCTACTCTCCTCGCAAGAAAGCGATCGAGCCCGGTGCCACCGAAAAGGGTCGTAAGCCACTCTTCGTTCAGCTGGTCCTGGACAATCTGTGGAACATTTACGGGTTGGTGGAAAATCGAGACGAGGCAAAGCTACGAGCCATCTCGGAACGGTGTGGAGTAGTACAGAATGTGCGCGACTTAAAGCACGGTGATGGACGGGTGCCGGTGAGGAATCTGCTATCCGGCTGGTTGCCAATTGAACGCTCTTTGCTGGGAGCAGTTTGCGAAACGGTACCCAACCCGACGGGCATTAGTGAGATGAAGGCGGAAAAACTACTCTGCTCACGGTTGGCCGACTTCGGGTCGTATCCCAGGGAAACGCAAAGTCTAAAGCGTGACATTATGCGTTGCTGTGCGGACAGTGAGCGATTGATTGTTTTCGTTTCGAAAATGTTTCCAATAGAGCACGGTGCGCTAGCAGGATCGAAGGACACATTGGAACGTTTAACGAAAGCCCTTTCACTGACCGATCCAGAAAACGGTGGTTGTGATGGGGAGGTGGAGATATTTCTGGCCTTTGCAAGAGTTTACAGTGGTACGCTGAGAAGAGGCTCGCGCGTGTTTGTGATAGGGCCTAAGTATGACCCACGAACGATACAGTCAGAAGTAAGTGATGGCGGTACGAATCCACACCTGGCTGAAATCGAAATCGATAGTCTGTTTATACTCATGGGACGTCAACTCGAACCGGTTGATGCAGTACCGGCAGGCAATATCGTTGGAATTGGAGGTCTGCAAAACGTGGTGCTTAAAACGGCAACACTTAGCAACACCCGATACTGTCCTCCGTTTGTCGATCTTCCCTTAATAGCGACACCGATTCTCCGAGTGGCCGTTGAGCCAAAGGATATCCAAAAAATGCCTCAACTGATACGGGGCCTTAAGTTGCTCAATCAAGCCGACGCCTGTGTCGAGGTGCGTGTGCAGGAAAGTGGTGAGCATGTGCTGTTAACACTGGGCGAAGTCCACTTGGAGCGATGCATTAAGGATCTGCAGGAAACGTACGCGAAAATAGAGTTGAACGTTTCGAAACCGATCGTACCGTTTAAAGAAACAATCGTTCCATTCGTACCGACCTCGGAGGATAATCCTGAGGAGGAAATAGCAAAAGACCGAGAAAAGGATAAAACGGTTACACTACAAACGCCAAACCGACAGTGTACGATCAAGCTGGTAGCGATGCCACTCTCCCAGGAGGTAGTCGATCTGCTAAACACCAACGAACCGGTACTGAAAGCCTACATTAAGGCCCACGAAGCAAAACAACCGCTGCCACAGGCACTGCAGGATTCGATCCGTGAGCTTCGTGCGAGCCTTTCCAAACTGTTACCCGAAATGGTTCCATTCGATCGAATTTGGTCTTTTGGGCCGAAGAAATGTGGCACAAATTTGCTTGTAAATGGGACCGATTTCAAACACACCGCTGTGTGGTATGAAAATGAGACACCTGAACAGACAGCAGACGATCCGCGCTCGCAGTACGAGTCATCATTTTTGAACGGCTTTCAAATGGCTTCATTGGCTGGACCGCTCTGCGATGAACCGATGCAAGGCGTTTGCTTTTTGGTGGAACGCTGGGAGCTAGATGTGACGATCGGTGTGGACCTTGCGTCGGTCGCCTCTCATGGTCCACTTTCCGGTAAGAGTGGCTGACGTTACTACTCGGTAGTTAATAAAGGCTGATTAGTTTCCTTTCGTTTTAGGACAAATCATGTCAGCCGTTAAGGAAGGATGTAAGAAGGCGTTTCAAAATCAACCTCAACGACTCGTTCATCCAATGTACAGCTGTAACATTACCGTAAACTCGGATGTGCTTGGTAAGTGATTGGTTTTTAACAAAAAAAATTGAATTTTAACATTGATTGAATGAATACGTGAAACGTTTGAAAATGATTTTGCCACTTGCTGGCAACACGGGTTTTCGAGTGGATTCCTACCCCTCGCAAGAGGGCAACTGTCAAAATCGGTTTGTTTTCTTGTAATCTGTCAAAAGCTGTGCGCACCGCGCTGTCAAGCCGAGCACATGGTTTGTTGTCGCTGGAAACAAGCAAAGACGACGACGACCGAATTTCCTTAATTTTACCGTCACAAAGGTAAATTGTGCATGTAATTTGCTTGAGTTGGAAAGTGATATTGATTTTGTGTGTAAAAAGCTTCCTTTGAGCACTCTTCACAATGGGTAAAAAGGCAAAAGTAGGAAAGGATCGGCGGGATAAGTTCTACAAGCTCGCCAAGGAGTCCGGGTACCGGTCGCGTGCCGCTTTCAAGTTGATTCAGCTGAATCGCCGCTTCGGATTCTTGCAACAGTCGCAAGTATGTATCGATCTGTGTGCCGCCCCCGGCGGTTGGATGCAGGTGGCGAAACAGAACATGCCCGTCTCGAGTATCGTGATCGGTGTGGATCTGCACCCGATCAAGAGCGTGCCCGGCTGCATCAGTATGATTGGCGACATTACGAGCGACAAAACGAAGTCTGATTTGGCGAAGGAACTGAAAACATGGAAAGTGGACGTAATACTGAACGATGGTGCACCGAATGTGGGTAAAAACTGGTTGCACGATGCTTACCAGCAGGTCTGTCTGACGCTTAGCGCCGTTAAGCTGGCAACACAGTTCCTGCGACCGGGTGGTTGGTTCATCACGAAGGTGTTCCGCTCAAAGGATTACAACGCTCTGATTTGGGTGTTGAAGCAGCTGTTCCGCAAGGTGCATGCGACCAAACCGTCCGCTTCGCGTAAGGAGTCGGCGGAAATCTTCGTCGTCTGTCAGTACTACAAGGCGCCGGATAAGATTGATCCTCGCTTTTTGGATGCGAAGTATGTGTTCGACGAGCTGGACGTCCAATCGAATGACATTTCGTCAAGCAACATTCTGAAGGATTTGGAGCGCAAAACGGTGAAGAAACCAAAGGTGGAAGGTTACGACAGTACGGACGTTCGTAAGATTGTAACCGCACTGGAGTACATGCAAAACGACAAGCCGCTGGCGCTGTTGAGTCGTGTGACAGAAATTACCTTTACTGAAGCGGATGAAGCGATAGCGAACCACCCGCGCACGACGACGGAGCTGAAGGAGTGCTGTAAGGATATTAAAATCCTTGGCCGTAAGGATATCAAGGAACTGTTGCGATGGCACAAGCTGCTTAGTCCGGAGTTTTCAACGCCCAGTGAAGAGGCAGCGAGCGATAAGAAAAAGAAGGGCGAAGGCAAGGATGAATCACAGGATGAGGAGGAGGAGACGGATGTGGACGAGGAAATTGTGGAGTTGAAACAGATTGAGAAGGAAATTGCAACCCTGCGGAAGGAGGAGGACCGCAGCTCGAAGCGGCAGCGTAAGAAGACCAATAAAGAGCGAGCAAAGCTGAACGAGAAGCTTAGCCTGAAGATGGTCATCAAAGGCGACGCCGGACCGACCGAGCAGGGTGAGCATATGGTGTTTTCGTTGAAGGATGTTGGCACAAAGAAGCAGCTGGAGAGTATGCTCGATCAAGCGCCTGACATAGTGGCGGAAGATGAGGAAAAGTCGGACGATGAGGCTGGGGAAGCGAACGATGGCGCATTCGTACGGTACAATCGTGAGACGAAGGGTGATCTGTTTGAGGATGATAAGCTACTTTCCGCTATACGGAGGGACAGCGAGTCCGAGATCGATTCAGACTTTGACGAGAAGGGCTTGGCGATGGATTCGGACGAGGAAGAGTTAAGCTTCGAGGAGGACGATGATGCGATGGACCCGTCGGACGATGAGGACCGTAACCCGCTGATCACCGATCTGGACTATCGTAGCAAAACGGACAAGCGGGTGCAACGGGCGCAGCTGTGGTATGAGCAGGACGCGTTCAAAAAGCTCAACCTCGCGACGAACGACGAGGAGATGGATTACGATCTGGACAAGATGATCGAAGCGTACAAGAAGGCGGGAGTGAAGGTGCTCGGTACGGATGGCACCGACAAGAGCAAGGAGAAGGAACCGCTTGGAAAGAAGGCACGCCGCCGGTCACGGCATGATGCGAATAAGGAGGACGGTGATGATCAGTCGAGCGAAAGCAGCAGTTCCTCGGAAGATGAGGATGAAACGGAAATATCCCAGCCGGTAGGAACGATGGTACACAAGACGGTGGAAAAAGTCGGTGGTGACAAGGAGGGTGGGTTTGAGATTGTGTCCTCGGAAAAGGTACGCAAAGCGAAGAAGATCAAGCTGAACGAGGAGGAACTGGCGCTGGGACAGATGCTTATCACGGGGAAGAAGACGCGCCGCGACATTATCGATGCCGCGTACAACCGATACATGTTTAACGATTCCAATCTGCCGGACTGGTTCGTGGCCGACGAGCTGAAAACGATGCAGCGTCATATACCGGTGCCGGAAGATGTGGTTTACAAGTATCGCAAGTCGAAGGATGAGTTTAACGTGCGCACGATCAAGAAGGTTATGGAGGCAAAGGCACGCAAGAAGCGACACGCAACCAAGCGGCTGGAGAAAATTAAAAAGAAGGCGGAAACAATCATGGAAAACGTGGACAACACGAACCAGGAGAAGATTCGTCTATTGAAAAAGTAAGTACAGTGGAAAGGGCAACGAAAACTGTCGAGCATTATATGAATGGTTTAATTTTGACATTTTACTCTCCTTCCCAGGCTCTACAAAAAGGCAGAGGGTAAGAAGAAGGATGTGACGTACGTAGTGGCGAAGAAAACGGGCGTTAGCGGCAAGAAGGTGCGTCGACCGAAGGGTGTCGAGGGCCGCTTCAAGGTGGTCGATCCGCGTATGAAGAAGGATCGGCGAGCCGAAATGGCGAAGGAAAAACGTGGAAAGAAGCACGGCAAGGGTAAGGGTGGTGCTGGCGGTAAGGGTAAGGGTCGAGGAAATGCCAAGGCAAAGGCTGGCGGCGGTGGTCGAAAGAAGTAAAGCTGGGTTGGTCGATAGAAGTAAATCGATTTCTAGCCTAGAGAAGAAGCAGTATAGCGTGCAAAGAGCTAACATCGCTGCAGACAGTTACAAATATACATATAATAAAGTTAAGTGTATGGAAAATAATTGTGTTTTTTTAAACGAATATAATATTCAAGTAAACAATAAGTATGTTAGTTAATCTTGTTTTATTGATCTATCGATTGATTAGTGGTGGTTCCAAAGTGAAACCACAATCCAGCATATTAACAATATTTCTAGCTGCAATGACAAGACAGAAGAAGCGTTCGAGGAGGTCTTCTGTTTGCTTTTTGCCGTAGCGTTTTGCGTGGGTTTAGGCGTCATGGTGAAAAGGCCAGCTGAACTGTTCGATCTGACTGTAGTCGATCCGCTGGATAAAGTTACCATTGAAGAGCTCAATACAAGAGGTTTAAGTGTTGCTTTTGACATTCCATTCGATCCATTTCTCGCCAGAGTTGAAGTACTCACAGCTACCTGCTTGGAGCTCACCCTCTCGGAAACTTTCCCGATCGAGATCTGTTTCCGATCATTGCCGTCCGTCACCTGGCACTGACTTAGCACCTTCCAGCCCGCACAAATATTACTGCCAGCAAAGGTGCAGCCCATGTGATAGTTCCAAATGCCGGCAGTCGTGTAGTTCACCTGAAAGCACCGATATTGACTTACGGTCGGTGTTGCCTTTGCTAAGGAGGGATTGTGTGGCTGCAGCAAAAGATGCGTCATGTTAACAAGTGCATTATTACACTCAACCTCACCTACGGTGGCAATGCAACTGCTGTAGTTGTTAACTGATTGACAAAACTTGCAGCTTAAGCAGTGTACTAAACATAATGTGAAGGGCAAGGATTAGTGTAAGGACGGTCGAAAATGGAAAAAAAGAAAACTGATGTACCTTCACTACCGGTGAATAGTAATGCCAGTGGTAAAAGAACACAGAGAACCGAACTCCAATGTGGCAACATCTCGTGCAAAAGAAAGTCCTGTAACCATCCAAGAAAACTTCAGCCACACAACTAAATGTGATGAGTTGGAGCATGCCATGAATTGTGGGGTTGTACGCGTACATCCAATTCACCCTCAACAACCGCATGTACTGTTTGGTAAAATGGGAAAAAAATAATCGTTCCGATTGTTTAACACGTTGAGGAATGTTTGCTTCTCATTAGACTCTAGAAAACGCGCGGTTCGTTTCTTTTTTGTGTATCGCTTTTTTATTTTTATTCATATTATTGCTACTAACATTATGTTAATCTTACTGTTCTACGCGTCGTAATTAAATAGGTATGTTGATTTGTTTCACTACTTCAATTATTTGTTGCAATGTTCTCTTCTCTTTCTATCTCTCTACTAACTCCTATTTCGCGTCATTTCTGTTTTTTTTTTGCCGCGCATAAACTTTAGTGGTAGAAAGTGTCAGTAAAATCATTTCTTCCCCCCAAATCGGTCGTACAGCGGTTCCGTTATTATACCGATGCCACTTCTCTAACTCTGTAATGCTTTTATTACTTTAGCATCATTTTTATTTGTATGCTTACTTTATCCAAGGGGCACGTTCTTTTTTTTATTGTTTGCGGAATCATTTGAATACTATTTACAAAACACAGAAACGCAGCCAGAAGTCGTCGTCCTGCTGTTGAGCAGACGGCAGCAACAAAAAAACCGTTCCCGGAAAAAATAATTCTACGGTAAAAAAAACCGCTTCGTTAAAACAAATACGTTCGCCGCTTGGCCAGTTTCCCCTGGCCCCCCTCTATTTTCCGGAGTGTGTGGGGGGTGCACTGGTTCACATATGAGTGAAGTTGTGTTGGTGTTGTTTAATTAAAAGATAAGCTTTCACAATAAATAGGGGAATAATAATAAATAAATAAGCAAGATCAGCAGGACGAATGGGGACGCAGCAGACTAATTCGAGTACATCAAAATCGGGAGGGATGAGAGGTGGGTATGGGGCGGGGATGTACAGATGCACACCTCACACCTCGTTCTTTCCATCACTGGTGGCCATAAATAGTTATGAAACGTCGCGCCTGCCTATCGCGCGTGAAACATAGTAAAAGCCTCCTCACCCGGAAGGATTGCTAAATACTAACTCTCTTCTCTTAGTGGGTTGTTTGTTTGCGGTTAAAATTCCATCCTCTCCCTTTTCCCCCTCTTCTCCTAGCCGGGGGGGTTTTGCTAGCGTGTTTTTTTTTTTTGGCGCAATAGCGATGAAAAGAATGAGATATTTTGGCCATAGGTGTGCTTTCCTGTTCTGGTGTGCCCGGAACGACTGCTCGAATGTCCCTTTTGCGTGTGTTTGTCCTCATACTAAGTGTCCTAAGTTGTACCGCCAATCGGAAAGCAGTAAATAAAAACGATTTCCAGATGGCGTCCGTTCGGTGCACCATATGTGTGTGTGTGCTCTGTCGTACGATCGCGATCCGGAATCGTTTTTTGTTTGTTTGTTCGTTCCGTGTGTTCGATTGTCTGTCGTATTACACGTAGGGGCTAATGCGTGCGTATGAATGTATGAATGCGATGTGTGCAAGGTGCCCTCTTCCTCTCGGCCGATTAAAAGCGACTAAATGTTAAGACTACTGCGACACGGAATATCCGTACGATCGTAGTGAACTATCGAAAATAATAAATAATTGCGGTCAATGAGGGGTCAACTCTAAGGTTTCGTTGGGAGCGAGATATGCTAAAGGGTATAGTATTAGACTAAAAACAGGTGGATGATCGAAATGGAAATGGAAGGATGATTAAATTATGCGCTTAAAAAAACGGCCTTTCGTCGCCTGTGTCGTTTTTTTTGCTTCATTTCAGTCCTAATGAACCAGAAGAAAATTCCCATTTAGTTTTCGCTGGCCAATGTCGCCGCCGTATCCGTAGTGTTCTGGTACGTCCGGGATGAGACGGACTCGGTGTCAGTGTCAACGGGGGCGGCAGTAATGGCGGCAGCCGCCGAGTTTGCGCGGTACGATGAAACGGGCTGTCGCACCGGGACCTTCCACTTGTTGTTGCTGTACACGTTGGTGGGCGTTTTGGCTGGCTTCGAGGCGTAGTAGCTGGATGTTTCCGGCGGTACGCACAGCATACCGTACACGTTGATACCGGGCAGTCCGGCGTACGTTGGCTGATCGTGCGCCAATGGTCCCTCTGTGAAGGGAAAAAAATGAAAGAGCGAGGATGAGCTCGAGGTCTGTTTTTAGCACTCGATCGAGATTTTGCTGCAAAATACTTACCGAGCCGATAGTGAGGTGGACACTTGCAGATCACCAGATAGTGCGATTTGCCCGTCCGCGTGTTCTGGAGGGCAAGAATGGACCAATCCTTCGGGGCGCGACAGTCGCGCAGTTCGTTCGTGTTTTCGCACGTCTTTGCCAGCGTAATTGCGCGCTTCTGCTGATTGCCTACCAGCTTGATCGTGTGATTATCGTCCTCGTTCAGGCTAGCCGAGCATGGATCGCGGTACCTGGTTGGAGTAGCAAAAAACAAATAAACATGATGATCGTGAGCGAAGAAGAATCATTACACTGCCAATGTTCTGATCGTTGAGTCTGGGGAGAAACGGGCTTGGTGATTCTAAGAGTGGTCATCATAGGCAAGATGTCTTGTAGAGATACGCCCGATACGCGGTGTTGTAAGTGCCGTTAATGAATGTTAGATTTTTTGAAAATGGAATTGAACTTTTTACCTTGTTTTATGGTGTAAAAAGTAAGATTAAAAATTAGGTTCTGCAGTTTATTAAAACCGGTCGGTCACTTGTTGTTGCTATTGATCGTTATTGCTAGAGCGTTCAATAAAGCACATACACATGATGATTCTTACAGAAGACTTTCGGTTCGGATGGGAATCGACCCACGTCCGACCAATGTAGCAGCCCGATCGTCTATCCATTTAACCACCGAGCCAACCCCGATGCCAGTGAAAAATCCATGATTTATTAGTCCTATAATACCCTAAGTGTCGTTTTTAGTAAGAAATAATCTTACTGTATGAAAGTGAATCTCAAAGTGATACCAGCATTGCGTGTAAACTGTTAACGTTCTTACGAACTAAATATGGGAGGCGCAAAAAAAGTACCAAAAATGTTTGTGACTAACAGCGCCACACACGCGCCCTTCACAGAAATGATTCATGCGTCTCATTTTCCTGTTGACATTCTTGCGTTCATAATAACGAACCTGCTGTTCAAACAACCAGCAGCGTTGTGGGTATGAGTGAAATGGCCACCGTTCGTTTGTTTCATTGGTGAGACACTTTAATTTTGTTTTTTTTGCGATCGATGATCCTCCCCGAAACGATTGTGACAGTTTTTCGCCAGATGTCTACCAAGCAAGTGCTACACCGTGTGTCCGTTCCCGTGCTGCTCGTACTGACAGCATGCCTCGTTGGCAGTGGTAGGTGTCGTTTGAAGGATGAAAAGCCTTCGTTACATTCAATGATTGTCCTTTTTTCCCTCTGTCTGTTGGTAGGGTTGGCATCGCTCAACTGTAAAATATGCCACTCGACCGGGAACTATGAGGAGTGTCTGCGTAGTACATCCGTTGCGTGCACGGCATCACTTGTGAACACGACCCATCTTTTTCTGGCCACCTCGAATCCATCCCTGCGCAACGCTACGTACGTAGGGCCCGTGCCACAGTTCCAGTGCTTCCAGGTGAACTACACTGTCGGGGTGATGTGGCACTATCAGATGGGATGTACGTACGCCACCACCAAGATCTGTGAGGGTTGGCGTACGGCTAGCAAGTGCTTAACGACCACCTCGAACGTGATGGGTGTACCGGGGCGGGTTCGGGTGCCACACATTGCCGATTACAATCCGCATGGACCACCGATTCAGATTCATCCGAAAACGAATAATATGGTGCAGCAGCAGGGTGGCCATCCGGTTGGTGGTGCCGCCGTACCAGTGCAGCGCAATACGAAATCGACGGCTTCCGGTAGAAGTACGATGGAATGTTTACTACTTTCCGTGGTGCTGATTTGGGTGGCAAGGGTGGTGTTAGGGCGAGGCTGATGGAAGCGGTTCGGGCAATGTATTTTTTATTTGTTCAATAAGCCACACAACCATGATAGTTGAAATAAAGCTGTTAGAATTATGTTTAGACGAAGGAACGGAGGCTTTTTTTAGGTGTGAAAGCGTGGCATGCATGTAACGGTCACACGCCGAAGTAGATAAATTATCTGTTTTGTTTGAGTACTTGTGTGTCTGTGTCTGTGTGGTTGTTTGAAATTAGAAAGCTACACACTGCAAGAAAGCATGCGTCTCCATACCGTACTGCACAATTGAATCGAAAGTAATGTGCCCCTTACAATCAGATCATACTCTCTGGTAAGCGATCCGCACAGTGTGCGGGTGGAAAAATTAACTTCTATCTTCCCACACACACACAAACACACACAAGATAGTAGTAGCAGCACCATTGTGAACCAATTATTAATCGACCGCTTTCAAAAACTGGCTTTGCCATGTGTGTGTCTGTGTGGCCTTCTAACGTTCATTAACTTTTGCTTCGATGTTGGCTTGATCGATAGAAAAAAAATGATTTCAGGTCACCGGAATTTACTCGATTCGGACCAATCGAACCACTTACTTCCGGTCATTGATTTCGATTGGGCCGCAGACCACTGATCTGATCGCGGGGGAATTTAATCGCTCGATCGTGCATCACACAGGTGCGTGCGTGTACCATATTCCACCCACTCCCCCCCCCCCCCCCCCCACCAACACATATGGTG